>CAUYON010102345.1:0-14567 GCA_963573935.1 Arctocebus calabarensis | reverse complement strand
AACCCGCCAGCTCAGGTGTAAATGGCTGGCGCCTTAGCCCATTGAGCCACAGGTGCCAAGCCTCTCACTGAATTTTTTATGTGTTTGTGACGATTTTAGCATTTTATGGTGTCATGTTCCAGTTTGCTTAGCTCTTCTCTGGGCTCCTAGGTTCTGGTTTTTACGATTATCAATTATGTCATGAATTTTATATACTGTTCCTATTTGGGAGTGGGGACAACTACTCATTTTCTTAGAATATTGACAAAAGGGGTCTCTAATGGAGGAAATTATCAACAAAATTGAGAGGTGATATATGTAGAATTACACCATGCTAAATGTTGTAAATAAAACAGAAGAGGGCTGGGCCCAGTGGCTCATGTTTGAAATGTTAACACTTTAGGAGGATGAGATAGAAGGATTGGTTGAAGCCAGAAGTTCAAGAGCAGCCTGAGTAAGAGCAAGACTCTGTCTCTACAAAAAATAGAAGAATTAGCTGAGTATGGGTAGTCCCAGCTACTTGGGAGGTTGATGCAGGAGGATCCCTTGAGCCTTGGAGTTCAAGGCTACAGTGATCTATGATGACAGCACTACATTCTAGCCAAGGCAACAGTGAGACCTACCTTAAAAAAAACAAAACAAAATCAGTGTTTAGCAGAACTGTTCAGATTTTGTTGTCAGTAGTAAATTTAAAGACAAGATGGCTGTTTTCTCTAGTATGAAACATACCATACTTAATATACCTGCAATTAAGTGTTAAAAAATATGTTCTGTAACTCTGTAATGCTAGTATTAGAACTAAAAATCTTTCAGTACACCAAATTCTTAATGCTTATATTAATGTGGATTTGTCAGACTCTATGTAATCTGTAATAACATATGTAGCAGGGAGTAAGAAGAGTTGCACAATATATGCCTTCAAAGGCTATTTCTTAAAACTGTTAAAAGGGGATAATGGTATTTCAACTAGTTATCAGCAAGTGACAATACATTCCACTACAAATATACTCTTGTTCTTCTAGCTTTAGACCATGTGAAAAAACTGGGTGCTTCAGAGTGTAGGATAAGAGAAGGGAACACTACACCTGTGTCATGGATGAACTGAAGACTTTACCTGTTCATTTTTTTTTTTTTTTGAGACAGAGCCTCAAGCTGTCACCCTGGATAGAGTGCTGTGGCATCACAGCTTACAGCAACCTCCAATTTCTGGGCTCAAGTGAGTCTCTTGCCTCCGCCTCACAAGTAGCTGGGACTACAGGCGCCCGCCACAACGCTCAGCCATTTTTTTTTGGTTGCAGCCGTCATTGTTGTTTGGCGGGCCCGGGCTGGATTCGAACCCGCCAGCTCAGGTGTACGTGGCTGGCGCCTCAGCCCGTTGAGCCACAGGCGCTGAGCCTTTAACTGTTCATTTTTTAAATAATATTTTCAGATCCTTTGCTTACCAAAGGAAGCCCAATTTCACTCTAATGTTTTGAGAACTGTGTTTAAATAAATGCAAATGAAAAATAAAACAAAATAACAAAAAAAGTAGGCTCGGTGCCCATAGTTCAGTGGGTAGGGCACTAGCCACATACACTAGGGCTGCCAGGTTTGAACCCGGCCTGGGCCTGCTAAACAACAGTGACAACTACAAAAAAACAAAAACAGCCAGGCGTTGTGGCAGGCGCCTGTAGTCCCAGCTACTGGGAGGCTGAGGCAAGAGAATTGCTTAAACACAAGATTTTGAGGTTGCTGTGAGCTGTGACAACCCCAAGGTGACAAAGTGAGACTCTGTCTCAAATATATATATATATTTAAAAAACAAACAACAAAGAAAAAAGGGCAAAGAAAAGTGAGAAATGATTAAATTTTAGAGTATATTCCCTAAAGCAAAACTGCTACATTATAGCATGAACTGGTCCTCAAACCTATGAGCTTGTTCTTCAGAATGATGGACCCAGTTAACAAAGATATGTAGGTTTTCTTCCACCAACTATGGATTTAGCTTATATTTTTATTTATTTAATAGTGGTGCAAAGTTGCATGAAAATGGACATTTTTTAAATGACTAGGATGTAATTTTCTCAGTATTTTCCCATGTGTGCAAAATTTGTTCTTCTTGCTTATTAATCAAAACCTGGCGTCAACCTGATTTTATTAATTCTTTGTAATATATGGAAAGTGAGAATTTATCATTGTCTTTATGGATATTTTTCTATACTTTAGTTTTTAAAAAATATTTGGTTTTCAGGCAATATTTGTTTATATTCAGAAATTTTTAAGAAAATTTTTTTTTGAGACAGAGTCTCACTTTATTGTCCCCAGTAGAGTGCCATGGCATCGTAGGTCACAGCAAACTTGGACTCTGGGCCTCAAGCGATTCTCTTGCCTCAGTCTCCCAAGTAGCCGGGACTATAGGCACCTGCCACAAAACTTGGCTATTTTTAGAGGGAGGGTCTCCGCTCTGGCTCAGGCTGATCTTGAAACTATGAGCTTAGGCAATCAACCTGCCTCAGCCTCCTAGCATTCCCCAGGCTGTGATTACAGGCATGAGCCACTCTGCCCGGCCTTAAGAAATTATTTATTTATTTATTTATTTTGAGACAGGATCTCACTTTATCACCCTTGGTAGAGTGCCCTGGCATCAAACTCTTGGGCTCAAGCGATTCTCTTACCTCAGCCTCTTAAGTAGCTGGGATTATAGGCACCTGCATAACGCCTGACTGTTTTTAGAGATGAGGTCTCGCTCTAGCTCAGGCGATGTGCCTGCTTTGATCTCCAAGAATGCTGGAATTGTAGGCGTGAGCCACTGCATCTGGCTTTAAGAAGTATTTTTAGAACACTTGTTTTATATAAGGGATTTGTAAAATTAAAAGCAGTCGTAGAAGGGAGGTGGAGGTGAGGTGGGAGGATTGCTTGAGCTTAGGAGTTCAAGACTCACCTAAACAAGAGCAAGACTCTGTCTCTGCAGAAAGTAGAAAAATTAGCCTGTTGTGGTAGTACTTGTCTGTAGTCCAGCTACTTGAGAGTCAAAGGCAGAAGAATCACTTGCCTAGGTTGGAGTTCTAAGTCACAGAGAGCTATTATGGTACCACTGCACTCTCGCTGAGTGACAGAGCAAGACTCTGTCCCTAAATAAATACATAAATAACTAACTGACTCTGGGTGGTTCCCCCCCGTGGCTCAGTGAGTAGTGCACCAGCCCCCTATACCGAGGGTGGCGGGTTTGAACCCAGCCAAACTGCAACAAAAAAATAGCCAAGTGTTGTGGCGGGCGCCTGTAGTCCCAGCTACTCGGGAGGCTGAGGCAAGAGAATTGCCTAAGCCCAGGAGTTGGAGGTTGCTGTGAGCAGTGTGATGCCACGGCACTCTGTCAAGGGCAATAAAGTGAGACTCTGTCTCTACAAAAAAAAAAAAAAGCAAAAATAAATAAATAAAAATAAGTAAACAACTGACACTGTAAATAAATGAAGGCTAGCTGTGGTGGCTTACACCTGTAATCCTAGTACTCTAGGAGAGGCTAAGGTGGGAAGATCCTTTGAGCTCAGGAATTCAAGACCAGCTTGAGCAAAAGAGAGACCCTGTCTCTGCTAAAAATAGAAAGATTATCTGGGCATTGTGGCAGGTGCCTGTAGTTCCAGCTACTGGGAAGGCTGAGGTAGGAGGATCACTTGAACCCAGGAGTTGGAAGTTGCTGTCACACACTCTAGCCTAGGCAACAGTGTGAAACTTTGTCTCAAAAAAATTAAAAATTGGCTCAGTGCTGGTAGCACAGTGCTTAAGGCGCCAGCCACATACCCTGATACTGGCGGGTTCAAGCCTGGTCCGGGCCAGCTGAACAATAATGACAACTGCAACCAAAAAAAGATAGCTGGACATTGTGGTGGTTGTCCATGGTTCCAGCAACTTGAGAGGCTGAGGCAAGAGAATTGTTTAAGCCCAGGAGTTTGAGGTTGCTGTGAGCTGTGACACTATGGCACTCTACCAAGGGCAGCATGGTGACACTCTGTCTCAAAAAAAATAAATAAATAAATAAATAAATAAAATCCTGAAGTCATCTGCTGTTGTATGATGCAGTAGAGAAGGTGACGAGGGCTATAAAAATGATTCAAATAAAATGATGCCAATGGTCACAGGAAAGATCAATTATTTCCCCTATTGTTTTTGCACTTTAATTGGGGGAGAATTTATGGAGATAATGGTATTTGAAAAAGACCTTGTAATGTTCCTGTTTTTATCTGTGATGGTATCTCAGTTCTTCAGGACTCAGAAATATGTTTTTCCTCCTCATTAGAAGGAAGTTACTATTCTTCCTTTTCTTTTTCCTTTCCTCTTCCCTTTCTACTTCCTCTTCCCCTTCCCTTTCTTTTCTTTCTCCTTTTTCTTTTGCCTTTTCCCCTTTTCTTCCCCCTTTTCTTTTGCCTTTCTCTTTTTCACTTCCCCTTCCTGTTTCCTTTCTTTCTTTCATTGCCCTGGGTAGAGCACCATTGCATCATAGCTCACAGCAACCTCACACTCTTGGGCTTCAATGATCTTCTTGCCTCAGCCTCCCCAGTAGCTAGGACTACAGGTGCCTGCCACAACGCCCAGCTAGTTTTTCTATTTTTAGGAGAGATACTCTCACTCTTGCTCAGGCTGGTCTCAAACTCCTAAGCTCAAGCAATCCACTCGCTTCGGCCACTCACACTGCTAGTATTTTTTGTTCTCTAGTGTAAAATAATTTTTTAAATATGTATAACATTCTAATTCGTTTAGAATTTATGATATTTTAATTTGTTTCCATGTTGATAACTAGATAACCCAACATTTATTGAAAAGTAATGTCCTTCCTTTTTATGTAGTTCTGATTATATATAAACATTCTTCTTTTCCCCTCTCCCATATATAACATTCTTAAAATTGAGCCTCTCAAAATTTTCTTCTAGATTGTATTAAAAGGTTAGTGTATGTCTACTATATGGAGTCTTTATTAAAAAATATTTTGTACTTTGTTTGTCCAGGTGAATTCTACCAGCACTTCGTTATAAAAACTAGTGAATTGGCTTGGCGCCTGTAGCTCAGCGGCTAGGGCACCAGCAACATACACTGGAGCTGGTGAGTTTGAATCCAGCCAGGGCCTGCCAAACAACAGTGACAACTACACCCAAAAAATAGCCGGGCGCATGGCTCGGTGCCTGTGGCTCAAGTGGCTAAGGCGCCAGCCATGTACACCTGAGCTGGCGGGTTCGAATCCAGCCCAGGCCCGCCAAACAACAATGGTGGCTGCAACCTAAAAAAAAAAATGGCTGGGCGCTGTGGCGGGCACCTGTAGTCCCAGCTACCTGGGAGGCAGAGGCAGGAGACTTGCTTGAGCCCAGGAGTTGGAGGCTGCTGTGAGCTGTGATGCCACAGCACTCTATCCAGGGTGACAGCTTGAGGCTCTGTCTCAAAAAAAAAAAAAAATAGCTGGGCGTTGTGGCAGCCACCTGTAGGCCAGCTACTTGGGAGAGGTAAGAGAGATAAGAGAATCCAGCCAGGGTCTGCCAAACAACAGTGACAACTGCACCCAAAAAATAGCCGGGCATTGTGGCGGCCACCTGTAGTCCCAGCAACCAGGGAGATGTAAGAGAATCGCTTAAGCCGAAGAGTTTGAGGGTGCTGTGAGCTGTGATGCTATGTCACTCTACCGAGGGTGACATAAGATTCTGTCTCAAAAAAACAAACAAAAATCCTAGTGAAAAGAGACCAAGTAACTGGTACTGGCATTGCAGTCTAAATAGTTCTCAATTACTTGAAGGTGCAGTTTAGAAGCCTGTGATTGACTGACAGCCAGGCTGGCCCTAGAACCGCACTTCCCAGGGGGTCTTGGGGTGTACAAGTGGAGTCTGTGTCCGCGGATGGGGTGCCGAGCTCGCCAATTTTGCCAATCCTAATCAAGACTCAGGAGGCTTAGTCAGTTGCGGCTCTCAAAGGGAAGAATGCAGACAATTAAATGTGTGGTTGTAGGAGATGGGGCTGTAGGGAAAACCTGCCTCATCAGTTATACAAGAAACGCCTTTCCTGAGGAGTATATTCCCACTGTCTTTGACAATTATAGCTCCCAGACATCTGTGGATGGCCAAATCGTCAGCCTGAATCTATGGGACACTGCTGGCCAAGAGGAGTATGACCAACTGCGAACACTCTCCTACCCCCAGACCAATGTCTTTGTCATTTGTTGTACGTGGCTGGCACTTTAGCTCATTGAGCCACATGTGCCAAGCCAGCCTTAAACTTTCTAATAAATAATTTTTTTTTTTTTGAGATGGTGACTTGCTTTGTCACCCTGGGTAGAGTGCACTGGCATCATTGTAGCTCACAGCGGTCTGAAACTTAGAGTCAAGGGATCTTCCTGCCTCAGCCCCTCAAATAGCTGGGACTTACAGGCGCATATGGCCATGCCTGGATAATTTTTCTATTTTTTGTAGAGACAGGGTCTTGCTTTGCTCAGGCTGGTCTCAAACTCCTGACCTCTAGCATCCTCCCACCTTGGCCTCCCAAAGTGCTAGCATTACATGATATGCTAATTTTTGAAAACCACCTTTTTTCTTTGTTATTTTTCACATGCACCTCTGCTTGAATTGAAAGGTATTTTATGGGCTCGGCGCCTGTGGCTCAGCGGGCTATGGTGCTAGCCATATACACCTGAGCTGGCGGGTTCGAATCCAGCCTGGGCCCGCCAAACAACAATGACGGCTGCAACCAAAAAATGGCCGGGCGTTGTGGCGGGCGCCTGTAGTCCCAGCTACTTGGGAGGCAGACACAAGAGACTCACTTGAGCCCAGGAGTTGGAGGTTCCTGTGAGCTGTGATGCCACAGCACTCTATCCAAGGTGACAGCTTGAGGCTCTGTCTCAAAAAAAAAAAGGCATTTTATGTGTGATTTCTGGGTATTCCAGATGATGACATGTTCCTCCCATTCTCGAGACTTTTTGTTGCAGTTTGGCCAGGGCCGAGTTTGAACCTGTCACCCCATGTTCTCGAGACTTTTTGTTGCAGTTTGGCCAGGGCCGAGTTTGAACCTGTCACCCCATGTGGAGCTGGTGCCCTACTCACTGAACCACAGGCACCGCCCATCTCGAGACTTTGTTTGTTTTGAGACAGAGTCTCTCTTTGTTGCCCTCGGTAGAGTGCCATAGTGTCATAGCTCACAGCAACCTGAAATTCTTGGGCTCAAATGATTCTCTTGCCTTGGCCTCCCAAGTAGCTGGCAATACAGGCCACCACAACGATTGCTTATTTTTAGAGACAAGGTCTTGCTCTGGCTCAGGCTGGTCTAGAACTTGTTAACTCAGTTAATCCACCCACGTCAGCCTCCCAGAGTGCTAGGATTACAAGCGTGAGCCACCTGCGCCCAGCCTATTTTTTTTTTTCACTGAGCTTTACTCTGTTGTCACAACTCACAGCAACCTCTTGGATTCAAGAGATCTTGCCTCAGCTTCCCCAGTAGCAGGGACTACAAGTGTGTGCTGGTAAGCCTAGCCAGTTTTTCTATTTTCAGTAGAGACAGGGTCTCACTCTTGCTCAGGCTGGTCTGTAACTTAGGATCTCAAGCAATCCACCTACCTCCGCCTCCCAAAGTGCAAAGGATTATAGGTGTCAGCCACCACGCCTGGCCCAAAAGGAGATATTTTCACAAAATGTTAAGCATCATTTTCCAAAGTTCTCTGAGATGGTAACAGATGTTCCTTAAGGGGGTTCTGTTTACAAATAAGCTCAAGACCTAGTAATTTATTTTTATTTTTATTTTAGAGACAGAGTCTCACTTTGTCACCCTTGGTGTAGTGCTGTGATGTCATAGCTCACAGCAACTGGAAGCTCTTGGACTTAGGCCACAACGCCTGGCTATTTTTTTGTTGCAGTGTGGCCAGGGCTGGGTTCGAACCTGCCACTCTCAGTATATGGGGCCCACGCCCTACTCACTGAGTCACAGGCACCGCCCAAGAACTAGCAATTTAAATAAAATTGAACAGATTCTTTTACAGCAGGATTTTATAGCAATATGTATGCAACGTTTCCCGAACTTACTACACACTGAACTTCCTTTTTGGTCCCATGCAAAACCTATTAATATTTCTGGTGACACAGTTTCAGAGAAGCTGGGTTAATGGGAACTAAGAATTCCCAAGGAGGAAGCTATAAAAAGTCAAAAAGTGTGATGTGGTCTCGTTCTTTTTGTTGTCTCCTTCATGCTCTGCAGACAGATGTTTACCAGTGTGGACTTGTTCTTTTTCTTTTTTTTGTTGAGATAGAGCCTCAAGCTGTCACCCTCGGTAGAGTGCTATGGCATCACAGCTCACAGCAACCTCCAACTCCTGGGCTTAAGTAATTCTCTTGCCTCAGTCTCCCAAGTGGCTGGGACTACAGGCACCTGCCACAAGGTCTGGCTATTTTTTGGTTGCCATTGTTGTTTGGCAGGCCTGGGCTGGGTTCGAACCCACCAGCTCAGGTGTATGTGGATGGAGCCTTAGCCGCTTGAGCCACAGGCACCAAGCCCAGTGTGGACTTGTTATTGGTTCCTCTGTTTCAAGAGATGGGTCTTGCACTTAGTTATGATAGTGCATTGGATATGTAATCTGATAATGAGATCTGCTATCAGATTATGATAGGAATATGGAACTGGTTATGTGGAATTATTACTCCCCCCTGAAAAGCTGTGCTTGAGTCTTCTGTGTGGTTCCTTTTCCTCTTTTACTTTCTGTTTTAGGGATAGACTACTCAAGGATAACCACATAAATAAAATAAAAATAAAATCCTAGTGAATAATATACTCTTTAATAATACTCTTTCCATAGCTAAGTGGGTAGGGCACCGGTCACATACACCCAAGCTGGCAAGTTTGAACCCGGCCTGGGCCAGCTAAACCACAATGACATCTGCAACACAAAAATAGCTGGGCACTGTGGTGGGCACCTGTAGTCCCAGCTACTAGGGAGGCTGAGGCAAGAGAATTACTTGAGTCCAAGAGTTTGAGGTTGCTGTGAGCTGTGACGCCACAGCACTCTACCAAGGGTGACATAGTGAGACTTTGTCTCAAAAAAAAAAAAATACTCTTTCATTAAGTGCTTTTGTTATTGGAAAATGAATTTCCTTTTTCTTTTTGAGACAGTCTCACTCCATCACCCTGGGTAGAGTTCCATGGCATCATAGCTCAGAGCAACCTCAAACTTTTGAGCTTATCTGACCCTCTTGCCTCAGCCTCCCAAAGTTCTGGGATTATAGGAATGAACCACTGTCCCCAGTCTAAATATTTTTCAGTGACTACATTGTAGTTATTAGAGTGTCTACCATTTATTAGAATTTAGGCATTTTCTGTGTGTTTACAGTCCTAAATAATTTTCTTCCTTTCTTTTTTTCTTTTTTGTGGAGAGTAGAGTTTCACTTTTCATCCTTAGTAGAGTGCCGTAGGATCATAGCTCACAGCAACCTGAAACTCTTGGGCTCAAGCGATCCTCTTGCCTCTGTTTTTTGTATTTTTAGTAGAGATGGGGTCTCACTCTGGCTTAGGCTCGTCTCAAACTCCTGAGTGCAAGCAATCCACCTGCCTCAATCTCCCAGAGTGCTAGGATTACAGGTATGATTCCAAATAATTTTTTTTTTCTTTGAGACAGAGTCTCACTGTGTCGCCCTCAGTAGAGAGCTGTGGCATCACAGCTCACAGCAACCTCAGACTCTTGGGCGTAAGTGATTCTCCTGCCTCAGCCTCCCAAGTACCTGGTACTACAGGTGCCTGCCACAACGCCAAGCTACTTTTTTGTTGCTATTGCCATTGTTGTTTAGCAGGCCCAGGCCGGGCTCAAACCCGCCAGCTTCAGTGTATGTGGCGGCACCTTACTCACTGAGCTCTGGGGGCTGCCCCCTCCTTTTTTTTTTTTTTTTTTTTTTTTTTTAGCCAGAGACTCATTTTGTCACCCTCAGTAGAGAACTTTGACATCACAGCTCACAGCAACATCAAACTCTTGGGCTTAAGTGATTCTCTTGCCTCAGCCTCTCAAGTAGCTGGGATTATAGGCGACCACCACAATGCCTGGCTATTTTTTAGAGACACGGGGGTCTTGATCTTGCTCAGTTTGGTCTTGGACTTGTGAGCTCAGGCAATACACCTGCCTTGGCCTCCCAAATACTGGGATTACAGGTGTGAGTCACTGCGCCTGACCCCCAAATTTATTCTTTAAATGGTTGTGGGGAAACTAGTTTTAATCAATATAATTTATTTAACCTGCATTTGCAGTGTATCTCGGCTGCTGCTAATATTTTGCTATTATAGAACAAGGAACATGAGCATCTTGTGCATGTTCTTGGTGGTTCTCTAGGAGAAGTGTTGTCAAAAAGTTTTGGGGTGGCGTCACAGCAACCTCCAACTCCTGGGCTTAGGCGATTCTCTTGCCTCAGCCTCCCGAATAGCTGGGGCTATAGGCGCCTGCCACAACGCCCGGCTATTTTTTGTTGTTGTTGTTGCAGTTCAGCTGGAACCAGCTTCGAACCCGCCACCCTCGGTATACAGGGCCAGCGCCCTACTGACTGAGCCAGAGGGTCTTCTTGATCCTAATCTGGGCAGTTTTCCGCCTTGCCCAGCCCTGAACAGTCCCCAGACCGCCCTCGGGTTGTGTGGCGATGTCCACCAGGGGGCGAGAGGGAGCCGCGAGCAGGCTCTACTACGCATGCTCACGCTTCTGGAGCACGTGCGGAAGGCGGCGGGGCGGGAGGGGAAAGGTAGGAGGTGAGAGGTGAAAGGGCGGGGAGCTGTGCGGGTCCCCGGCGGCCTGGAAAGGGAAAGGACGCGCCACGCACCGGACATCGGTCCGAGAGCGCGCACGCCGTGCTCTGTCCTTTCTGCTGCCGCCGTTGCTGTCTCCGCTCGGGTTGCTGTAGCCACAGGTACCGCCGCGCGCTTCCCCCTGGCTCCTGCCTGCAGGCCTGGGCTTGGGCCTTCAGCGGCGCAGACTTGGGAATTCCGGGATGGGGGCCGCCTGGGTGAGGGGTACTCGGGCGTGGGCGCTGTTCTGCAGCCCTGCAGGTCGGCCCCGCAGACGGCAACTGCGAGGGGGCAGGGCCCCGCGTCCCGACCCCTGCTCCGGGCTCCTGCGTGTGCTACCGACACCGGGGCTCGCGCCGTTGCACCCCTGGCCTATTCGCCCGCCCGCGTCAGCTGTCGTTTGTAGAACCTGCTTTGGAGCTATCTGGGTTTTCCAGAGTGCCAGGGAGAGCGTGCTGTCCACTCTTGCTTCTTTTGGAAGATCTGATTGAGAGGCAGCATATAGTGTCCTTGATGGGTCTTGGTTTCCAGTTTTCTGTATTGCTTAAACTTTGCTCACTCACGGTCCTTATGTTTACTTGAGTGGGTTTATTGCTTCAGTATTATACAAGATTATAATGTCATGAAAGCGTTAGTTGAAAGGAGCCCCGGATCTAGACCGAATCGAAGGAAGTTGTACCAATGGAAATGCTCGCGGGGGCGAGGGGCTCTGGCAGGTGTCTCCTCTAGTGGCAGTTACTTATTGCTCTACCTTCTGTGGTGACAGAGGTGGGTGATTAAGCTCTGTCTGGAGATTTTGTAATAATTTTTCTGAACTGAACACAGAAAAGGTTTCCTTAATGTTAGCTTTGTGTTTCTTTTATTTGACCAATGTTCTGTGGATTTAGGATGCAGTGTTCTTATTGACGTGCTACCATTTCAGGATATTGTGCTAAAAAGTGAAGCTTTTATTAGGGATTCAGGGTCAAGGGTGTCTGGTTAGTGGGTTATGCATTTCAGGTGCCCTTGAGTGATGCCTAGTTGACAACCTGTATTTTCTGAAGTGTGTGCTAATATAGTTTAGATTTTAGGTATTTTACACATGAGTACATGATGTGAAAAACACAACATATGTAACTATAAAGATATCTTCGTATTCATTCAGTTGGTTGTAATTGAAATAGAAAGCATTCTTTCTCATTTATTATGAACTCATCTGGTGTTTGAATGCTCTCCCTTTCTTTTGCTATTGTGATAAAAACAGCACCTCCCTAGAGGTCTCCATGTACTTTATAATCAGTGGTTTGGGAATCCCCCATCTTCTCCCAGTCCTGATTAGTTTATTGTCATGAGAAGCTCTAAGTTTATAACTAGAAAACAGAGGCATAAAGATTCTTATTTTCCTGATGTTTCATAGGAGCAGGTAAGCTGTCCAGCTGAGAAAGGAACCATGCCTGTGGTCTTCAGTGCATGTATATTTATTAACATTTGATGGAAAGTACTCAGTATCTAGCCATGTGGGCAAATATGTCCCAGGGACCCACGGAATGACACTTAGGTTCATGTCCTGTTTGTTTACTCTGACCATCAGTTGTCATTTGCTGACTATAACAGGTACTGCATATGCGGTTTGTGTCATCACTCAACATTGAACAGATGAGAGGACTCCTTATAGAGAAACTGGGTTCCCCAGGTTACCCATCTTGTACATGGTGGATCAGGCCTTCAGACCGGGTCTCCTGGAGAGGTACTTCCATTATAACTTGCTACATTCCTGAGTTGGCTAAAGAAAGAGGGTCCAGCGAATTTCCTTTGCTACCTAAAGTAAAGATTCTGGGTGATATTTATTTATTTATTTATTTAATTTTTTTTGAGACAGAGCCTCAAGTTGTCACCCTGGATAGAGTCCTGTGGCATCACAGCTCACAGCAACCTCCAATTCCTGGGCTCAAGCAAGTCTCTTGCCTCTGCCTCCCAAGTAGCTGGGACTGCAGGTGCCCACCACAACGCCCAGCCATTTTTTGGTTGCAGCCGTCATTGTTGTTTTGCGGGCCTGGGCTGGATTCGAACCCCCCAGCTCAGGTGTACACGGCTGGCGCCTTAGCCCGTTGACCCACAGGCGCCGAGCCTAGAGACATTTTCTGACTTGCCTTAGGTCACCTAGTGAGTTAGAGGCAGAGCCTGTGTGCAAAGTGAGGTTTGTCTGATGACAGTAGGACAGAGTTCATACTTTTTTTTTTTTTTTTTTTTGAGACAGAGCCTCAAGCTGTCACCCTGGATAGAGTGCTGTGGCATCATAACTCACAGCAACCTCTAATTCCTGGGCAAGTGAGTCTCTTGCCTCCGCCTCCCACGTAGCTGGAACTACAGGCACCCGCCACAATGCCCGGCCATTTTTTTTTTTTTGGTTGCAGCTGTCATTGTTGTTTGGTGGGCCGAACGCGCCAGCTCAGGTGTACATGGCTGGCGCCTTAGCCTATTGAGCCACAGGGCCGAGCCAGAGTTCATACTTTATGCTAATCTTGCACTAGCTAACTTCACAGCCTTCTTTATTGATTGTTGACAGGAAAGGGATAGTGAAAAAGGTAGTAGGGATGAAGACAGTGTCACAGACTTGAGTGTGGGGATGGTAGAACTCAGCAAGATGGGAATAGCAATTGACCTGCTGCCATTTGACAGCTGCTGTTCTAGCAGTCAGGGACACTGCCCAAGAATGTTCACAGGGACACAGCACGGTGGCTCATGCCTATAATCCTAGCACTCTGGGAGGCTGAGGCAGGTAGATTGCTTGAGCTCACAAGTTGGAGATGAGCCTGAGCCAGAGTGAGACCCCGTCTCTAAAAACGCTGGGTGTTGTGGCAGGCGCCTATAGTCCCAGCTACTCAGAAGACTGAGGCAAGAGAATCACTTAAGCCCGAGAGTTTGAAATTGCTGTGAGCTATTATTTCACAGCACTCTACTAAAGGTGACAAAGTGAGTCTCTGTCAAAAAAAAAAAAAAAGAATGCTTGCAGGGTCACTGGGTCAGGCTTTATAGGTGGAGTCCAAAGGGGATGTGTTTAAGCATCAGGGGTGCATGGTTATCTCAGACTAAATATTAAAATTAATTTTATGTTTATTTCAGCATTGATTTTTATTTTGTATTTTATAATATATACTGTATTATCACAGTAGTATATATGTATTATTTATATATAAATATCCACATATTGGGAGCATGTACTTGAATTTTTGTGTTGGAGGTCATGATCAAAACATTGGGAAGTGGGCGGCGCCTGTGGCTCCTCGAGTAGGGCGGGGCCCCATATACCGAAGGTGGCGGCTTCAAATCCGGCATTGGCCGAACTACAAAACGGAAAACTAGCCGGGTGTTGTGGCGGGCGCCTGTAGTCCCAGGTACTTGGGAGGCTGAGGCAAGAGAATTGCCTGGGTCCAGGATTTGGAGGTTGCTATGAGCTGTGTGATGCCACAGCACTCTACCGAGGGTGATAAAGTGAGACTCTGTCTGGGAAAGAAAAGGAAAAAAAGATCACTGGTTTTACTTCTGAAAACATAAAATGTGCAAGGTATTATGCGTTTGTTCCCAAGTTGGAAGTCTAGTGAAGTTCAGTGTAATCCCATATAATAAAAAAGAATAGTATTTCATGCTACAACCAACTATAACTTATTAAAAACTGCAGTCTAGGGCGGCTCCTGTGGCTCAGCGAGTAGGGCTCTGGCCCCATATACCGAAGGTGGCGGGTTCAAGCCCGGCCTCGGCCGAACTGCAAAACAAAAAAATAGCCGGGCGCTGTGGCGGGCGCCTGTAGTCCCAGCTACTAGGGAGGCTGAGGCAAGAGAATCGCTTAAGCCCAAGAG
>CAUYON010102344.1:0-11003 GCA_963573935.1 Arctocebus calabarensis | reverse complement strand
TGTCTTGACTTTGGACAGGTTCATCACTATGTGTCTTGGGGAAGCTTGGTTAGAGTTGAGGTGACCTGGGGTCTGATATCCCTCTGAAAGGAGAGTGTCAGAATCTTTGGTGATATTTGGGAAATTTTCATTTATAATATTCTCTAGTATGGCTTCCATTCACCTGGGCATTCTTCTTCCCCTTCTGGGATACCTATAACTCGTATGTTTGAATGCTTCATAGAGTCCAATAATTCCTCCAGTGAACATTCTGCTTTCTCTCTCTTCTTTTCTGCCTCCTTAAGCATCTGATTTATCGCAAGAGCTTTCTCCTCTACCTCTGAGATTCTTTCTTCTGCATGGTCTAATCTGTTGTTGATACTTTCTACTGCATCTTTAAGTTCCCTAATTGACTGCATCATTTAGTCATCATTTAAGTTCCCATCTCTGCCATATCCTTTTTATATTCTTCTCTTAATTGATTCTGTTTTTGGATTTCTTTTACCTCTTTATCAGCATTTTCCTTCATTTCTTCCTTCATTTCCTTGATTGTTTTCATCATCTGTATTTTAAATTCCCTTTCTGACATTTCTAACGTTTCCTTATAGGTGGAATCCTCTACAGTATCTACCTCACAACCCCTAGGGGGGGTTGCTCTGGACAGGTTTTTCATGATGTCAGGAGTTTTCTGCTGGTTCTTTCTCATGATTTCTTTTATCTGTTTCCTTGTCCTAATTTTCCTTTCACTTCCTCCTGCTCTTTAAATTGCCGTGCTTCTGGAATAGGGTTTCCATGAGTCCTTTTGGTGCAGGACCAGAGGATGAGAAGATTGAAGAGCAAGAAGGGAAGAAAGAAAGAAAGAGAGAAAAAAAAAAAGAAAGAAAAGGAGAGAAAAAGGAGGAAGGAAAAGGGGTGTGTACAAGCAACTATTGACCAAAAGTTGAAAGGCACAGAAAGGGGGGGGGCGGGAGCAATATAGGTGTACAGTAGGGTACTTTGACCCAACCTTAAGAGCCCTCAACCTCTGGGGATGCCTGGTTGGGTGATTAGATCAGCAGCTCTTTGCCAGCCTGTTTGGACACAGTATCCCACCTCCACCAAGTAGAGAGGGAAGACAAAAATGCAATAAATCAAATCAAAACAAGCAAACTGAAAACTTTACAGGATAAGATTGGGGAAAAAAACAATTACTGTAGGTAGAAACACTAGAAAAATTGAAGTCTAATTGTTGAAAAGGCAATAATGGAAATTTATATTTAAACTAGAAAAATAAAGAAATAAAAAGAAAAAAAGAAAAACCTTTAAGGAAAATGTTGAAATTAAAAATAAAACAACAATAATGAAAACAAACAAATAACAACAACAACAAAAATGCCACAAAACAAAATAAAACCAAGAAACAAAGCTGTATATATATCTTGCTGATACCGTCTGGGCAGGACATGATCTTCTGGGGCATGATATGTTAATCACAATGTTGATATGGCTGAACAAAATGGAGACCGGAGGCGTCTAATGATTTCTCTAACCCCGCAGGGTGGAGAGCTTACCTCCTCCTCAGCCTGTTTAGAAGGCACCTTAAATTGCTAACTTGGGCTAAGCAGAAGCTTTCCCAGGAAAGCGCTTGTCACTGGGATCACTCCTTAAGTGGCTATCCACTTACACAGTGTGCCAAAACTGGTCTCACCCAATGCCCCTGAAGGCTAAGGCTTCAAGGCATCTCAGTTCCCACCTTTAGGCTGCTCAGTCACTAGATTACTCGCTCCCACCCAATGCTTGTTCTGCGACCCTGAGGGTGGAGCTTGCCGGGGCAGTTCTCCTATGATGTCTCCACACAGCCCACAACCAAACACTGGTAGCTCCATCTGGCTCAGTGGCTCAGTCTGGAACCCCAGACAACACTCAGAGAGCCCCCAGACTCTTGCCCCAGTTCTCCCAAGGCAGTTCAACTAAGTGCCAAGTCCAAAAGAAACCCAAACTGCTCACAGGTAAGGCCTTTCCAGTTTGCAATCTCACTGCTGCTGTAGCCACAGCTGCCTGCAGGATTAGACTGAACGAACACATGCAACCACTTGCCAGATCTCCAATGCTTTTGCCTTCCTCTGGGAGTCCAGAAGTCTCACACTGTCTCCCTGTGTCCCTAAAGGGATGTTTCTGGGCAGATCTCACCAGCCAGAGATGCCTGAATTCTTCGCTCCCCAGTCTCACTGTGCCCAGTTGCAAGGAAGCTGTTACTCGGCCGCCATCTTAAAGCCTCTATCCCCGCTTTACTGCTTATGAAAGTCATCAAACACATACATTTTTTTTTTTTTGGATGCTATATTCCATGATGCTGAAATGTGACTTAAATCTTTTACAACAAAATTCTTCATAATTTTTCCAATGCTGCTAGTCTCAGACTCCACACCTCTTATTCTGAAATTCAGTCAAATTAAAGTTTTGTCTTTACCATACAACACTCTACAGCTACTTTTATCAAGGTCTCCAGTAACCATTATACTGTTAAATTTAATGGTCAATTCTCTTGGTTGTTTCTTTCTTTTTTTTTTTTTTAGAGACAGAGTCTTACTTTGTTGCCCTTGGTAGAGTGCTATGGCATCACAGCTCACAGCAACCTCCAGCTCTTGGGCTTAGGTGATTCTCTTGCTTCAGCCTCTGGAGTAGCTGGGACTACAGGTTCCTGCCACAACAGCCAGTTATTTTTTTATTGAAGTTTCACTGGGGCTGGGTTTGAATCCGCCACCCTCAGTATATGAGGCTGCCCCCCTACTCACTGAGCCACATGCGCCACTCTAATTCTTGGTCTTTTGCATTTGATATTTCTGATCATACTAACTTCAATGAAATTTGTTCTTCACTCTGTTCAAGGGCACGGTATTCTTTTTGTTATTTTATTATTTATTTATTTATTTATTTATTTATTTATTTATTTATTTTGAGACAGAGACTCACTTTGCCCCCCACAGTATAGCTCTGTGGCATCATAGTTCAACCTCAAACTCTTGGCTCAATCAATTCTCTTACCTCAACCTTCCAAGTAGCTGGGATTATAGGTACCTGCCATAATGCTCGACTATTTTTAGAAGTGAGTTCTCACTCTAGCTCAGGCTGGTCTCGAACCTGTGAGCTCACCCAATCTACCCGCCTCAGCCTCCCAGAGTGCTAGAATTATAGGCATGAAACACCATGCCTGACCCTCTTTTTGTTTTCCTAATACCTCATCTACTGATTCTTCTCTCATCTCTGGCTGATTCCTTCACTTCTCCATGATCTATTAATGTTGGAATTCCTTAAAGTTCAATTCATTTATGTCAGTTTTACATTTGCACTTACTCATATGATCATCTTATATAGTTCTTAAGGATCTAAATACCATATATATCTTGAAACTCCTCTCTGGACTCCAAAACTGTATATTTCTCTAGTTGACTTCTTGAAATTTCCTCTTGGAAGTACAATAGGCATCTCAAAATTAACACAGGCCAAATCAGCTTCTGACAATCACCCACACCCAAAACTTGTCTCAACTGAGATCTTCTCTATCTCAGTTAATGACAAATCCAGGCTTCCACTTGATCAGATGGAAATATGTGAAGTTCACCTTAATTTCTCTTTGTCTTATGCCCTATAAATAATCTGTTAGGAAAATCTCTTGGTTTACATTAAAATTATACCTAGAATCTGACCACAGCTCAGCACTTCTACCAAGATTTTCTTATATCATCTCTCATCTTGGTTATTGAAGTAACCAACTAGCTCTGTCTCTATTTCTACCAGTGTCCTCCTACAAACTGTCCTCAGCACAACAGCCAAGTTATCTTGTTAAATTATAAATAAGGAAAAAAAAATCTATCCAAAACCCAAAACAAAAATGGGAAAAATACATGAACAGAAAATTCACCATAAAAGATATAAAAATAACCTTTGAACATAGGAAAAGTATTTAAATTCATTCCAAATTGGAGATATGAAAATTTAAACCACTCATACCATTTTCACTTATGAAACTTGAAAAAATTGAAGAAGTTGGTAGCATTCTGTTGACAAGACCATGGGAAAATAGGCAGATTAATACATTGCTGAGAGGAATACAAAAGTTTATAAATTGCAAAGTATTGGAAATGACCTAAATACCCATTCACAGGAGAAGAGGTGAACAAACTATGGTATGTCACACAATGGAATACTAAATACCTACAAGGAAATAATGAGGAAGAGCTCTGTAAACTAACACAGAGGGATTTCTTTTTCTTTCTTTTTTTTTTTTTCTTTTTGAGACAGAGTCTCACTTTGTCACCCTTGGTAGAGTGCTATGGCATCACAGCTCACAGCAACCTCAAACTCTTGGCCTTAAGTGATCATCTTGCCTCAGCCTCCTCGGTAATGGGACTACAGGCGCCTAGCACAATGCCTGGCTATTTTTTTTTTCTTTTTTGATTGTAGTTGTCATTGTTGTTTGGCAGGCCTGGGGTGGATTTGACCCACCAGCTCTGGTGCATGTGGCTGGCTCCCTAACCACTGAGCCACAAGCATCAAGCCACACACAGAGAGATTTCTAAGATGGACTATGAAGTGAAAAAAATAAAGCACAAAAGGATGTTTAGAATGTTCCCTACATGTAAGAAAAAAGAGATACAAGAAAATGCATAATTATATGCTTACTCATTGAAAAATAAATGGTTAAAATAAGAAACTAATTACAAAGAAAGAGATAAAATGATAAGAAAAAATGAATCAGCAAGGATGAGGTGGAGTAATATTTCTCTGATTATATCTTTTTGTATAATGTCTGGAAATCATAACATCTTGCATACCCCCAAATAAATAAATGATTCAAACCAACCAGGACAAAGGGACTCCCAAAGTGAAATACATATACTAACTGATGAAAGTAAATGTAGTAAGAATAAATAACATAGGCTGGGTTTGATGGCTCACGCATATAATCCCAGCACTCTGGGAAGCTGAGATGGGTGGATTGCTTGAGCTCACAAGTTCGAGACCACCTTCACCAAGAGCAAGACCCCATCTCTAAAAATAGCCAGGTATTGTGGCAGGTGCCTGTAATCCCACCTACTTGGGAAGCTGAGGCAAAAGAATCACATAAGCCTAAGAATTTGTGGTTGCTGTGAACTATGACACCATGGCACTCTACCGAGGGTGACAAAATAATACACTGTCTCAAAAAAATAATAATAAATAACATACTACACCAAGGTATCAGGAAGAAAATAACTAAGCAACGGTAGAAAGAAGCAGTTTGACTAGGCTCTATAAGGCTAAGACAAAAAGAACCATACTTAAGTGCTAAGTTCTGGTCATAGCACTTAGGGTTTCCCACAGGTGTATGAATTAGCAATCCTGAAACTACCTTTACATGTACACTAGGATTGAACAAATAAATACACATACATAATGATAGTCTGGTTTCTTACTATTGGACAAGGACATAAGGACTAAAATGCAACCTGTGATGTTGGATTGGAATAAGAGGTGTCAGTATAAATTCATGGCTTTTAATTAACTAAAATAGATAGATTCAGAAATATACATGTGAATGTATGTTTGTGACAGCATATATTTATATGTTTCCCATCTCTTAAAGGTCTAAAAGCAGTGACCTTCCAGAGCAATGAGCACACCTAGTACCATATCTTAGTTTCTGAACACCAGTCTCCAACATAAGAAATCAGGGATCCTTGGAAAAGTTGATTCCAGAACTGAGCAAGAAAAATGCAAGGTGAGCCTAGATGTCATAAGGTAAAGAATTACTCCCAAACAAAACAAAAGAATCCAAAACCAAACAAACACCATAGGAGCAAACTTGAAGAAACTCATATTAAACAAAGTTAAAATACATTGAGCAGCAAAATAAATAATAATAGCATTTTAACCCCTAGAATATACCTATGAATCTATAACAATATAGAAATAAAGTACATAAATGGGGGCACTGTAGTAGCTCTTTGTTACAGTTGAATTCCAATTTAAAAAGGAACTTTTTCTTTACCTAACAATCAGTGTAACATAATTCTTCGTACCCTCAATGAATCCCAAACAATAAAAGAAATGAACTTTTTAAAAGGAATGGAAAGAGAATCATCACTGGAAATACCTGAGTAATAATGGTACAGGCAAGATTCACCAATGGATGTTAAACAAGTAAACAAAAGTTTGAACAGAAATAGGATTTACATGGTCTTAAAATATCTCTCCATAACTATTAAGGGGAAGGTATAACTATACAGTAGAGTAAACAAGCAAACATGAATTTATCCAAGTGGTCAATGTAAACACCAATATGTCATATTAACATTACAAATATCTTTATATGATGCATAGAGAAAGAATTTTTTGCATGTGATAATTTTGCCAATAATACAAAACCCTTCTGTCATATACTGAACATTTGTGTCTACCATAAAATTCCTATGTTAAACCCTTAACCCTCAGTGTCACTGTATTTGGAAATGAGCATATAAAAAAGTTGTTAAGGCTATAATTACTTGAGATCATAGGTGTGAGATCCTTACCCAAATGGATTAGTGTCCTTATAAGAAGGGACACCAGAGAGCTCATTCTTCAAGCCCTCACCCCTCCAAGCATGTGCACAGAGAAAAGGACACGTGAAGATAGAATCAGAAGGTGAGCATCTATAAACCAAGAGGAGATCCCTTGTCAAACACTGAATCAGTTGTACTCTCAATCCCAGCTTCTAAAACTATGAGAAATAAATTTCTGTTGTTTCAAGCACCCAATCTGAATTTTTTTTTTTTGAGACAGAATCTTGCTGTGTTGCCCTTAGTCGAGTGCTGTGGCATCACAGCTCACAGCAACCTCAAACTCCTAGGCTTAAGCAATTCTTCTGCTTCAGCCTTTCCATTAGTTGGAACTACAGGCACCCACCACAATGCCCTGCCATTTTTTTGGTTGCAGTTGTCATTGTTGTTTAGCAGTCCTGGGTTAGGCGCCAACCCTGCAGCTCTGGTGCACAGTGGCTGACCATCTACTCACTGAGCTATGGGTGCTGAGCTAATATGAGTTTTTTGTTATTGTGATAGCCTGAGCAGATGATCATATTTCCAATCAGGAGAAAAACTTGTATCGGATAAACTCAGATTGAGGGACATTTTTGTCAATTATTGATTGACAGTCTTCTGAAGTTTGAGGGTCATGAAAAATAAGGAAAAAGACCAGAACAGTTGTAGGACAGGGAGGGGTGGCTTGTGCCTGTAATCCTAGCACTCTGGGAGGCTGAGGTGGGTGGATTGCCTTAGTTCAGGAGTTTAAGCAAGAGTGAGACTCTCTCTCTTAAAAAAAAAAAAAAAAAAGCTAGGTATTACATCAGGCACCTGTAGTCCCAGCTTCTTGGGAGGCTGAGACAAAAGGATCACTGAACCCAAGAGTCTGAGGTTGCTGTGAGCTATGATGCCAGGGCACTCTACCAAGGGCTACTAAGTGAAACTGTGTCTCAAAAAAAAAAAAAAACAAAAAAAAACAGACTTGGCCCCCATAACACCAGCCACATACACCAAAGTTTGTGGGTTTGAACCTGGCCCCAAACCTGGCCTGGACTAGCTGACCAACAATGACAACTGCAAGAAACAAAAATCGCAAGGCATTGTGGTGGGTGCCATGATACTCTACTGAGGGTGACATAGTGAGACTCTGTCCAAAACAAACAAACAAACAAACAAACAACAACAACAACAAAAAAAAAAAACAACAGCTGCAGGTTAGAAGAGACCAAGGAAGAAAAAAAAAGCAACTAAATACAATGTATGAGCCAGGATGGGAAGCCAGACAGAAAAAGAACATAGGTTAAAAAAAAAAGTGGGCCGGGCACAGTGATTCACGCTGTAATCCCAGCACTTGGGAGGCCAAGGCGGGTGGATTTCCTGAGCTCACAGGTTGGAGACCACCTGAGCAAGAGAGCAATCCCCCGTCTCTGAAAAATAGTGGGGTGCTGTGGCAGGTGCCTGTAGTCCCAGCTATGTGGGAGGCTGAGGCAAGAAAATCACTTGAACCCAAGAGTTTGAGGTTTCTGAAGGCTAAGATGCCATGGCATTCCACCAAGGATGACCAAGTGAGACCCTTGTCTTAAAAAAAGTAAAATTGAATAAGGTTTGTATTTTAACTAAGAATATTGTGCCTATGTTAATTTCCTGTTCTTGACATGTTGTGTTTACATTAGGCTAAAATAGAGTGAGAAACATATGGGAATATTTTGTACAATTATATCTTGCTACTTTTAAAAATTGTTATTTCTGGTTGGGCATGGTGGCTCACTCCTATAGTCCTCACACTCTGGGAGGCCAAGGCAGTTGGATTGCCTGAGCTCACAAGTTCGAGACCAGCCAAACCAGAACAAGAACTCACCTCTAAAAATAGCTGGATGATGTGGCGGGTGCCTGTAGTTCTGGCTACTTGGGAGGCTGAGGCAAGAGAATTTCTTAGACCCAAGATTTTGAGGTTGCTGTGAGCTATGATGCCATAGCACTCTACTGAGGGTGACAAAGTGAGACTCTGTCTCAAAAAAAAAAAAAAAAATTAGTATCTCTTTTTTATTTTCTGTTCCTGGTAGGAAAATAGTTGATTGAAATATTTTGTTATATTGATTTTTGAATATAATTGATATTACATTGCAACTATATTTTTGAATATAGTTGATTATAATATTTTGATGCTATATTCAATAATATTTGAAAATTCTCTTATTAATTCTTATAGCTTATCTGTCAAAGCTTGCAAATTTCATTTTCATAATCACATTGGTAAATAATGAGAATTTAAAAATATATCATTTCCAGGCAGTGCCTGTGGCTCAGTGAGTAGGGCGCCAACCCCATATACTGAGGGTGGTGGGTTCAAACCCTGACCCTGCCAAACTGCAATAAAAAAATAGCTGGGCATTGTGGCAGCCTCCAGTGGTGGGCACTGTGATGCCACAGCACTCTACCAAGGGCGACAAAGTGAGTGAGACTCTACCTCTAAAAAAATATCATTTCCATTCTTCCTTCCTGGTTTCTTTTTCTAACTTTATTGCACTTGTAGTAATTTTCAGAACAAAATGGAAATCTTACTGCTGATCTTACAGAGAAAGCCTTCAATGGATCATTATTTGGGTTAATACTTGTTATAGGGTTTTAGAAATACATTTTATCAGATTTGTTAGTCTTAAGACAGGGTCTCACTTAGTCACCCAGGTTAGAGCACAGTAGTGTGATCATTGCTCACTTGGAAAGTTAAGGCAATTAACACACCTGACTCTCAGATGTGTGGACTCCCTCTGAGGATTATGATGTAGCAAAGGAGGTGAAACATAAATAGTGAGAGTCGTACCAAAAACTCCCCATACTGAGCCCATGATTAGATTGGATGGCAAGGCAGTCCTATTCTAAATGTCCATTAGGGGAAAATGTAAGCCCTCTGTGAAGAAAAATAACATCATATGGCAACTTCTCAATTTTTAACATAAAATGTTTGGAATTTATCTTAGTCTGTTTTGCACTGCTATAAAGATGCACCTGAGGCTGGATAATTTACAAAGAGAAGAGGTTTATCTGACTGAGGCTCTACAGACTGCACAAGAAACATGGCACCAGCACCTGTTTCTGGTCAAGACCTCAGAGAAGGTGAATGGGGAGTGGGCATGTTAGTGAGGCAGTAAGAAAGCAGAGGGAGGAGTGCCAGGCTTTTAAACAACCAGCTCTCATGAGGGAGAACTCACTTATTACTATTTGAGAGTGGCACCAAGCCATTCATGAGGGATCTTCCCCTACTCCAACCAAAACACCTCCCACTAAGTCCCACCTCAACTTTGGAGATCAAATTTCAGCTTAACATTTGAAGTGGACAAATATCCAAACTATATTAATATATAAACAACAAATTCTATACAAACCAAGATATACAGCCAAGTGACCTAAAATCAAAGGAAAGTAAGACAATAGAAATAGACCCAAAGGGCTGGCACCTATGGCTCAGTGGGTAGGACACTGGCCCCACATAACAAGGGTGGCGGGTTTAGCCCTGGCTGAACTGCAACAAAAAAATAGCCAGGCACTGAGGCAAGTGCCTGTAGTCCCAGCTACTTGGGAGGCTGAGGGAAAAGAATCACCTAAGCCCAAGAGCTGGAGGTTGCCGTGACCTGTGACACCATGGCACTCTACCGTGGGCAACAAAGTGAGACTCTATCTATAAAAAAAAGAAAAAAATAAAAAAGAAAAGAAAGAAAGAAATAAAAGAAAAAGAAATAGACCCAGGGGTTATGCTAATATTGGGCTAATATTAGCATAATTGCTAACTTTATAATAGGCTGGGTACAGTGGCTCACACCTGTAATTCTAGCATTCTTGGAGGCCAAGGCAGGAGGTTTCCATTGAGGTCAGGAGTATGAGACCAGCCTGAACAACATGAGACCCTGTCTCTACTAAAAATAGAAAAATTAGCCAGAAGTGGTGGAGTGCTGCCTCTAATAACCTCTGGGTCCATTTCTATTGTCTGTATAGTCCTTTGATTTTAGGTCACTTGGCTCTGTATCTTGGTATGTCTAGAATTTTTATTTACATGATGATATAGTTTGGATATTTGTCCACTTCAAATTTGTACTACATCTATAGTACCAAATATACAGTGGACTAAGGCAGGAGGATCACTTCCTTGTGGGGGCCCAAAAAGGGTGCCCAAGCCAGGCTTAAATGTCAAAACACAGCCTGGGGACATCTACCCACCTCCTCCCAGTACCAAGAAATAATTTTCTGGATTGACCCCCCCCCCCCCGCCCTTGCACACATCCTGTTACAGCCCAAACTGCAACTTCCCGTTGGCCTAGCTTTCATGCCGGCACAAAAGTTAGTTCCATGCTGAAGCTCAAAATGGCGCCCGGTCCCGCGCCCGCTCAACCAGCTAATAGCCAAAGTTTCAAACCTGCCTATCAGCAAATGACACGCTCCCTTATACCCCGCCCCTTCTTCCCCCTGCTCACTTGTAAGCTTTAAAAACCGGCTTTTCGCCGCCTTTAA
>CAUYON010102343.1:0-22455 GCA_963573935.1 Arctocebus calabarensis | reverse complement strand
GCACTCTACTGAGGGCGACAACTTGAGGCTCTGTCTCAAAAAAAAAAAAAAAAGTTATACAACTAATTGTTAGTACTTATATTAGGGTTCCCCGGAGAAACAGAACCAATAGAAGATACTACTATTGTTATTATTACTACTACTACTAGGAATTGGCCCTTGTAATTATGGAGGCTGAAAAGTTTCAAGACCTACGGTTAGCAATTTGGGGACCCAGGACAGCTAATGGTTTAGTTCCAATCTGAATCTGAAGACTTGAGAACCAGTAGAGGCAATGGTGTAAGTTCTAGTCTGAAAGTTGGCAGGTTCAAGATCCTGGAAGAGCTGGTGTTATAGTTTTGAGTTCAGGAAAAGATTGATGTCCTGGCTTAAGGCAGTTGGGCACAGTGAGTTAATCAACGGTGTGTGTGTGTTAAACTTTGTTCAAAGAGGGGTTAAACTTTGTTATCCCCCTTACTCAAAGGGGGGTTAAACTGTTCTGTTCCAGCCTTCAACTGATTGGATGAGGGCTACCTCAATAGGAAAGGCAATCTGTTTTACTTAGTCTGCTGATTCAGGTATTCATCTCACCCCAAAATACCCTCACAGAATGTGACCTAGAATAATGTTTGACAAATATCTGGACACCTTGTGGTCTATTCAAGTTAATATATAAAAGTAAACATCATAAGACCAAAAACCTGGGAGCCATTTTTTATTTTACTTTCATATTCATTCATTTTACCAGCAAGTCATAGCATCTTTGCTTCCAAAATTATCTTGAATCTGAACAATTCTCATTTTTACTACTGCAGTTCTAATTGAAGTTATTATCAGCTTTAGTTTGCATAACTGCATTGGCTTCCTACCTAGTCTGTTTTTGATGCATAAATCGGATCTTATGTGTCCTTTGCTTGAAATTCTCTAATGGCTTCTTACTGCAGCCACAGTGAATTCTAAATTCTTACCTTGACTTTCTGGCTTATGTTCATTTCTCAGACTTCATCATTTTCTACCTTCCTATTCTCCCTTTTGCTTCAGCCACACTGGCCATCTTTATGTCCTGCAAACAAGTTCTCTGAACTTCATTTTCCTAATTTATAAAACAGGAACAAATATTTGTTTTGGTATGACATTACAGGTGTTAAATGTAACTATATGTGAAAGCATATACAAATTGCAAAGTATTATACAAATGTGAGGTGGTGATACCAATTCTTCTTTTCTAATCCTTACTCTTTTTTTTGTTTGTTTGTTTTGCTTAAAGGTCCTAACCTATTTAAACAATAAAAATAAAAGTAAGGATTGGAATGTTTAATGTTTATTTAATGTTCACTTGAAGTGAGAAAAGCAGATGCCCTTATCTAGTTCCTCATTTTAATGGAAAAGCTTATTATATTTTACCATTGGAGGCTGGGCGCAGTGGCTCACGCCTATAATCCTAGCACTCTGGGAAACCGAGGTGGGTGGATTGCCTGACCTTACAGGTTTGAGACTAGCCTGAGCCACAGTCAAAGTGAGACCCGTCTCTAAAAATGGTTGAGCATTGTGGCGGGCTCCTGTAGTCCCAGTGCCCAGGAGACTGAGGCAAGAGAATCGCTTTAGCCCAAGAGTTAGAGGTTGCTATGAGCTATAATGTGATGGCACTCTGCTGGGGGGTGACAAAGTGAGACTCTGCCTTGAAAAAATTTTTTTTTCTTTTTTACCATTTGGTGTGATACTTAATGTGGTTTCAAAAAAATATTAATACTTATATCAGATTAAGGAAACTAAGCTTATAGTATTCTTTTTGTTGGTATTTAGTAAAATGGTAGATGGTGGGAGGATAGGAATAAGTTTACAAAAAATATGCTCTCTGATTTCAAGGAATAACAAAATAGTAAAAGATATAAGAAACCTTATTTCAAAGGAGTCCTCTGGAACACTTCTTTAAGGAAATCATGTGTATGAATGTTTCAATTTATAGGCAAATCTGGATGTGATTTTTATATAAAAGGATTATTTGCTTTAGAATTTTGTTTCAGAGGTCCTTTTTATTTTTAAAATTTTACTAATTCATTTGAATAGGTATAATATAGACTTTATAAAAGATTATCTTGCAGATTTTTTATTTTATTTTATTTTTTTAACAAGTGAACAGTTTATTAAGAATTAAACAAAGGCATGATGTGATACAGTATAAGTAAGACGCTCAAGATAGGTATAATAGTACTACTCACACAAAAACTTAAATTGTACCTCAAAAAAAAAAAATCACAAGACAAAAGAGAAAGCAATTTCACTGTTATAAAATAAGATATTTCATGCAGAGTATTAACTCTGTCCCCCCAAAGCCCAACCTCCCAAAAAACAACAAACTATCTGGGAATACTGCTATGCTAACATATTAACCACAGTATAATCATTCATAGGAAAACAGTAATTAAGCAATGAAATTAAATAACAAAGTTCAAACTATCATAAACTCATAGACCACAATGATTTTACAAGACAAGCAATTCCAGAAATCTTATAAACAATAAAAAAAGAAGAAATATTTCAATATCATTCTACTTGATCTGGCTACACCTGATATTGAAATTGGAGAAAATATATTGTTGTAAAGGGAAATTATAAACATGTTTCACTTGTATCCTAAACAACATATTGACAAGATGAATTAAAAAATTAATGTTTAAGTAATGTACTCTGGTCAAAATTGAATCCAATTTATATGAAAGTTAGTCACTATTTTCTTTTCTTTTTTTTTTTTTTTGTTTTTTTTTCTCTCACCCCCTCCCTCCTTCTCTGTCTGCTCTCTCCTTCCCCCATACCCCACTGTGTCATTGATTGTCATTAATTGTCCTCAAATCACAGTTGAATACATAGGATTCATGCTTCTCCATTCCTGTGATGTTTCACTAAGAATAATATGTTCCACTTCCATCCAAGTTACTACAAACGCAGCAAAGTCTCCATTATTTTTGATGGCTGAGTAATATTCCATTGTATACATATACCTTAGCTTACCAATCCACTCCTGGGCTGAAGGACATTTAGGTTGTTTCCACACTTTAGCAATTGTAAATTGGGCAGGGATAAACACCTTGTACAAATGTCTTTATAATAAAAGTTTTTTTTTTTTCTTCTGGATAGATGCCCAGAAATGGGATTGCAGGATCAAACAGGAGGTCTAGGTTGAGTTCTTTGAGTTTTCTCCATACTTCTTTCCAAAAAGGTTTTATTAGTTTGCAGTCCCACCAGCAGTGTAAAAGAGTTCCTTTCTCCCTTCATCTATCTGTCCCTTTTTTTAAAGGACATTCTGCTATCAGAATTGGTCACAAACCCCAAATCACCCCATTTCTTAGCCTCATCTCAGACGTCATTCTTCTTATTCAAAGTTGAAGTTTGATCTAGTAACAGCATTACACATCTCCAAGAGAAGTCAAAGCTTTGTCCTAACCCTTGGAGAATATCTATGTGCTTATCTGGATCATCAGAAAATTTCTTAAATTAACATTGAGTTCTTTCAAATCAGCCAGAGGAAATAGAGTAAATGCTCATGTATTTTCCCTTTTACCACACACAATGTCAACCAGGAAACACAAGAGGATACAGTTGCTTTCTGGGAGTCCCAATGGGACCAGAAGTAACTCCTGGAACAGACTCCTTCTTGGGTTTTTCTAAAGACGTGGAGGAGGAAGTTGTGGGAGAAGTGAATGGCAGGTTTGAATTAGGTGGTGACACCATCTTTGTCAGGAATCCCTGGCTGTTTGGGGAAGTTACTACAGCCAGGAGAGCTGGACTGGATCCTTCTGACAGGTTTTACATAGTTAGGGATTATCTCTGAGAAAAAAGAAAGGTAGTAAATAGGGCACTTCAGACCACTTCCCCTCTTGTTTACAGAAAAGATCTAACTGAAAAATGGTATCCTAATTTAGAGTACCTTCTGCTGGCCATTTATACCATTGGAAAGTTGATATTGAGGCCAGGTCTGGGTGCAGAAGAAAACCAGATGTTCTTTCCTCAGCACCTGGTAACCAAAAATGTCCCAGTGCTTCAGATTATAGTCCAGCAAGGTGTTCTCTTAGAGAGAGAACATGTTACCCATCTGTGGGAAAGAACAAATGTCCAGCACTTTAATTAATCCTACCCTCTGTGTTCCTGGTTGGTCAGAGGAGCCTTCCAGTAAACAAAAGGAAGGAGCCTACCATTGAGTCAATCAAAACCAATGAGCCCTGCCCTGGAGAAAACGGTTGGGTGGCACTTGCATGTGTGCCCTTTATGATTTTTATAAGCTTTCTCTAAATTCCCAGTTATAAAGGAAAATAGGATTTTTATCATGGGCAGGTCTTTATTTTTTTTGAGACAGAGCCTCAAGCTGTCACCCTGGATAGAGTGCAGTGGCATCACAGCTCACAGCAACCTCCAATTCCTGGGCTCAAGCGAGTCTCTTGCCTCCGCCTCCCAAGTAGCTGGGACTACAGGTGCCCGCCACAAAGCCTGACCATTTTGGGGTTGCAGCCGTCATTGTTTGGCAGACCTGGGCTGGATTCGAACCCACCAACTCAGGTGTACATGGCTGGCACCTTAGCCCATTGAGCCACATGAGCAGGTCTTAAATGCCATGTTTTCTGCCTTCCTTTCTTTCCCCCAAATTAGCAAGGCATCAATAATCAAACTCAGTACAAAAATATCAAGGTCGAGAGACATTTTATAATTTTTTTTTTTTTCAGTTTTTGGCCGGGCTGGGTTTGAACCTGCCACCTCCAGCAATAGAGCTGGCACCCTACTCCTTTGAGCCACAGGCACCACCCCATTTTATAATTTTTTGCAATAGAATTAGTTACAATTAGCAGAGGTCTGAGAGAAACCTAAAATGCTTTTGAACCTTCCCACTTACACTAATAGACCAAAAAAAAATCAAATACACTGAAGTCTTAGAAAAACGTGACATCCATTTGAACCTTTGTATTTACACCAATAGACCAGAAAAGACAATAAGGAACACAGGCTCATTTTCTTTGATGTCTTCATTTTTAAAGGTTTCTTTCTTTTTTTCTCCCCTATTTAAAAGAAGAAACTGAACTGTGGCCTAGGGTTCAGGGCCATTTTGGCCTCAGGGCATGTCCTGGGCTACCCCGCAAAGGCTCCTGGTTGCCCAGAAAAGCCAAAGTAGGGGAGTCATTGTGCCCTTTGTTCAGAGCCAACTTCTCATCCTAACCATTAACACAGTTTAACTTCTTTACAATCATGTGGAAAAGCCAATTGAAATTAATTTTACAGGGAAAGGCAATGAAAGGGGGCTTTTTGAACCACATTGCACATCTGAAAAATATCAGGAAGAGCCAGTACAAACTTAACTAAATACATAAAGCAATCCCATACTGACATTCAAATGATAACTGCAAAGAGAGAGGGCAGCAAGGGTCTGTAGAGATAAGTCAGGAAGACATGAGCAGATAATAAAAGAGCTGGGAGGGCACATTTTCAGAAGGCCTTTCAATGCTGTGGGGTCACAATCACTGCTGGGGACCTGGGATTCTACTTCTGTTCATTCTTTGGTTCTCAACCAGACAAAAATAGTGGATACAGAATGGGTTCATAAGCCTTCTAACATTCCCTTCGGCTCCTTTCTTTCGGAGCCAAGGGGAATTAGAAAGTTTATTCCCCAACAGCCTTTGGCCTGTGACTTGGAGGTCGGCAGCTGCACTATGTGCTTTAAGAGGATGACAGGCATCTGAATTTAAATTAGTCTCCACTATTATGATTATAGAAAAAAAAACAGGATAGAGTTAAGTGGTCTCTTTGCTTACCACAGATCTTCAAACCTGGATGACGTCCCTGTACATGTTGGCAAAGTTTTTTCTACAGTCGGTCCTTGGTCTTGGAGATTTGAATAACGAACCCACAGACCGCAGATCAACGGTAAGATATGACATTAGATCCAAAGGAATATGGAAGGAATAAAAAGCACCAGAATTTCTAGCAGAGGGAAAGACACAAGTATGAAGTCCCTGTGTGGGTCTCTTATCTGGGGGTATAAGGTCTTGAGAATTACACTTGGCCAGGACTTGGTAGATGGCACCTTTACACCAACATTGACACCTTTTCAATGTTGATGAGTATATTATAATAAGTGAGCAAAGTCCCTTCAGCTCTGGGTGTCTACTTCAGAACGGGGCCATCTTACCTGAAATTGCCCAGGCCTGGGAAACTAGAGTCCCTGTCCAGCCCTGAATGGGAGAATCTTATGTCTAGGAAACCATATTCAGTTGACTAATGTAATATTCTCCATTCAAGAAATGGTATAAGATGATCTATTTGGTGGCCAGTTTTATTTATTAATGGAATAGGACTCAAGGATCTCAAATTGTTTTTTTAATTATATCAGTGCCTTCTTTTTTTCTTTTCGGTCCCAGATATATGTGCTCCTTAGCAGCTGTGTCCCTTAAGCTAAGCATTTACGTTTTCTCTGAAGCAATGTGACTTTCATCTCTGAGATAGAACATGTAACAATGAGGTATAGTCCTCTTAGGGGCAAAGTATGCTGCTCTCTCTGTCTTTTCTTAGACTGTTTCATTAACCAGTATCAGCTCTGTGAATTATATCCAATCATAAGTCATGACAGACACTCCCTAATATATCACCTTCCTGAAAGACCCTCTTGGTTACCTGGAATGACTGACAAGGTTAACGTTCAGGCAAGACATTCTTGTCCTCCAGGCAAGATGTTCCATAGTATTTCATTTTATTGCACCATAAAGACATAATATTGTTCATAAGGCAAAATAACTCACCTTTGTCCAATTTCTGATGAGAAATACCTGACATTTTAGAAGTACTATCTTTTTTATGATAAAGCTCTCTAATTACCATGGGCTTCTCATAAAAAACAGCCTTATGAATTTTTACTCTTTTTATTATGATACTGCCTGTTTGGTATACTCAAATTCCAGGTTTGTCCTGCCTCTGTAGCTCTTAAGGCTTGCTAAATGTAGTGGCTTTTGCCTGTAATCCTACTGACTCAGGAGGCTGAGACAGTAGGATCTCTTAAGGTTAGGAGTTCAAGACCAGCCTGACCAACACAGCAAAACCCTGCCTCTACAAAAAAAATTTTTTAAACGTAGCTAGGCCTGGTGATATATGCTTGTAATCACCAGCTAGGTGGTAACACCACCACCTAGCCACCAGCCATCCAGCTAGGATGGATAGCCATCCAGCTAGGTTGGAAAAAAATCCTAGCTACTTAGATGCTGAGGATGAATGAGTTGAGTCTAGGAGTTTGAGGCTACAGTGAGCCAACCTGGGCAAAAACTGAGATCCATCTCTTAAAAAAAAAAACCCTTTAGGCTAAATCTTAACTTTCTATTTTGAAAAGTAACCATTCCAGTAATTTTCCAGCAACATAATTTCATTCACAACTTCCTGAATGACTAACCATTTCATAGAAGCACATAGAATATGAAGTTAAATGCCCGATTATACAGTAAATAATGCTTATATCGATGAGAAGTGGAAGTTCTGGGTCATAACCTAATACTACATAAACCCACAATTTTGAAAAGCTGTGTCCACTTATAAAACCAATGTATTCCCACAAGTAAACCAGGATCAGTGAAGTCTTAACTGTCTGGACAAAAATGTCAATTATGATCTGTATAAGGAAAAAACAAAAATTATATTAATTTATTTAGAAAACCAGTTTTGTCCCTATTAAATCTTAAGTAAGTCTAAAACGAATTAGATTTCCCATCATTCTCAGAAATATTCCTTGCTTCTGTACAATATTACTCTGCTTCTATTCACATACACAGAGGCTGATTGATGATAGCAAGCAACATTAGTATAGTGCCCTGTCACACATTTTTCTCATTTTCACACAGCCATTGAAATAAGTTAATGCTCCCTTTTTGATGAATTATCTGGTAAAAAAAAAGGGGGGGGGGCACTATGTGGATTGATCTCTATAACCCTTCTATTAAAAAAAATAAAGCATATTATGTGTGTGCCATTAAACTGGCAAGCTCATTTTTCTTGTTTATAATTTTTATTTTAAATTAGACTATCCACTGAATTATAGCTGAAATTTTTTTGTACCATGGTGACTGAAAATTCCAGGGGAAGAGTGGAGTTCTTATTTACTTAGTGCCTATAGTATATTATGACACAGTTGCGTTATTGTATTGAAAACCTTAAAGCAATGCTATGCAGTACATATCAGCTCTATTTACAAGTCTAGTCCCTTGTTTATTTATTATTTATAAAATATTTATTGTATGTTTTTGATGTGCCAGGCATGGTTTTAGGCTCTGCAATTACATGAGTGAACTAACCACCCAGAAACTACTTGGGGGAGGGGGTGTTGCATATTAGGGTGGGAAAATGAGCAAATTTAAACTCAAAAACACTTTGCAACTTGCCCAGTATAATTAAAGTTTAACAGTGTTTCCTAAGGAATTGTTCTATAAGTGACATTGGTCTATAACTGAGTTGGTCGATAAGTGAGAATGCTTGTTTACGTGGAGAAAGGACTGGGTCACATCTCAGCATCAGGAGGTCTGAGTAAGCCCCAGGGCTTAGTGGGGGTTTGGGTGGGGTTTTTTTTTATATCACTGGAGACATGGGAAGGAAGTAAAGAGAAAGGGGAATGGTTATAGGAAATCACTGGAAATTCCTTGAAAGAGCATCCCCTGGCAGCTATGGCCTTCAGCAGACATACACAGCCCATGGCCACCAGAGCGGGAATATAGAAATATTCCACTCTCTCTTTCTTGTCATATTCCAGACTTCTCAATGCTTCCTCCTCTTGGGCAATTCCAACCCAAAGCTGACAGTCAAAGGAACCCAGTGCAGTTTAGAAGTAAATCAGGAAAGAAAAATTGAGACTGTCCAACAAAGACAATATGCCGTGAATGAATTTTTATGCATCAAATTCTATCTTCATTGTTCACATTGCCCACTGTGCACACAATGAATGAGATCACTTTGCTCAGTGGAACCCACAAACAAAAGACACTGTGTTTCCCCTAGTATTAACAGCATCTATTTTTTCTGCCTGACGGTTCTTGGGGTTCTGTCAGTCCTGGCTGATTGACAGGGGAGTCTGAAATGCAGTCGTGCATGACATTTACTTTTCCTTTAAAAGCTGCTTCACCCTAGTCCATGGGGTTATTTATTCTCCCTTGATTCACTACCGAAAAATGCCAGATAATAATGGCCAAAGTTCTAAAAACAGTTGCACAACTATATCCAAGTGTTTTCCAGGACATCAGGAAACTGTGATTTAATATGCCCCTGGGCATCTGTCCCTTGCCTTAGCTTTATGTGTGCTACAAATTGAGAAATCTCAGAAAAGCTGCCAGCATACACAATGGTCTGTGTCCTGTACTGCCACTTTCTTTAGGACCATCCAACCAGTGACTGACCTAGTATTATGTCTAATCTCTTCTGATTACTGATAAATATAGTCCTTTCTGAGAACCATTGAGCAATGGTACAATTAGAACCACTTATTCATAGCTTCTGTAAGTTTTTTCAATAATGAGTGTTAATTAACCCTGGGGATGTTTTCTTTTATTTGTTTGTTTTTTAAGAGGAAAGGTATTAATTAACCATCACAGATCAACTACAGCTATATTTTGGAGCAATTCCATTTCAAATATTTTACTGCTCCCTTTGGCCTTAGTCATTTGTGGAAGCCATAAATATCTGGAATCTATAAAATGTTCATTCATAGCTATGAAGATCATTTGTCAGAATATAAGACTGACACAGATTAATTTGCAAGCTCCTGTAAGCCAGAGCCCCAGAAATCCTTTAGAGGACTGAATTATTTTTTTCTTAATAACAGCACCTTCTATTTCAGAAACACCTACCACATGCCAGAAATTGTGCTAAGCTTTTAGATACTTTGTTATTAATTCTAATGACAAATACATGATATAAACAGCATCATCATCCCTAGTCTGATAAGACCCTGAGGTTTAGAGAGGCTGTGTAATTTGTCCAAAGTCATGCATACAACAAGTAGTGGAGCTCAGTGGAATCAGAATGCAGGTTTGTCTGATTCTACCCTGGTATTTTTCCACAAAACAACTGGCAGAATCTAATCTCTTAGCCTCACAGGCCTTGACTAGCTGTGCATAGGGATTATAATTGTGTACACAGGTGGTAGCACATCAGCCAAACATTAGATATTGTTATCCTGTCAATAACAAAGCCTTAACTAACTCTTCCTGTACTCCAGTAAGGGACATGAACTCACAGGTGGGAATTGAATTGTTCCGTGTACCTTTTTTGAGGATATCTTGGGTTTTCTTTTCCCAGTTTGGAAACAGTACGTCCTAACCAGAGATGTCCCGAACAGTTAGTTTGAGATAGGAAGAGGCAGTAGGGTTTGCTAGTGATGCAGAGATGACTCCAAAGCATGTTTCTTTAATACATTTATGTTTAGTAAGATATGATTCTTACTAAAGTTCTCCCTCTCCCCCCACTAAAAAAATACACTTCTGGATATCTGACCAAACCTTTGCAGAACAAGTTTGAGGTATAGAAGGAGGTCAAACTGAATTAATTTAAGAGGATGATGAGAAACTTTACTAAGTTCGGTACACTACTAGTTGGTACTGGGATCTTCAAGGATCTTGGGACCTACTATAAAAGCAAACTAATAAAACAGTCATGGACATGGCAATGATCATGTAAATTTCTAGACCGTGTACAGGTAGGATGTTACATATCCAACATAATATAGTGTTGGATTAATTTCAGGATAGTGTCTTACAAATAATAAACTAATTTTGTGCCCCTATGTGACATGTGAATCCTGAAGAATATCGCAAAGGACAGCACCTTTCAGGAAAACTCTGAGTTTAAAGAAGGCTCTATACAGACGTCAGATGCAGAGCTTACTAGAAGTGGTAGCAGAAAAGAAGAATGACAAAACCATCATTTCAGTTAAAATGTATCAAAAGTACAGAGTCAGACAAATTTTCATTGCTTCAGAAGTCCCTTTAGACAAACTTCCTAAATAGATAACAATCACCCAAAAGACTGTTCCATGGCCAGCTCTCAGATGCCACCAGAATTGCAAGTAATAGCAAACACCTCCTTCAAGATACACAGTAGAGCAAAATATACTTCACTGGGGTCATGACACCTTTGATGCTGAGTCTTATGGCCAAGAAATACAAATATCAAAAAGGGGCCTAGGTCTCAGGGCTGAGTGTGACAGTGCCAGTTCACCAGGACTGACTGTTCTAATGCCTAAAATGCATTCAGTAAGAGTCTAACATTTGATGTCACAAATGACAAAACTTAGGTATGATAAATGTGTTACTTCTTTTTAAAGTATGGACTAGGGGAGAGCAGACTGCTCACTTCCTCACGCCAACAGTCCGTGACAACTTGGTGATTTCAGACAAAGGCTTAACCTCGCTTAGTCAATTTTCCATGTATTGGATCAAGTCTCTCATCCTTAGCAAATAAGTAAACCAACAAATGGCAGAACTAGAATTCACATCATGATCTGTCTGACTCCAAATTCCTAGCTGTCAAGCACCATGCTGTTACTATTTCCACTAAGTAAAAACATAACCTCGGTGATTTTTTTTAAATGCATATGTTTAGTATAAATTAGAGTTTGCTACCCCTATTCCCACAACATTTCCCCAAAAGGCAATTTATGGAAATGAATCAAAATCTAATGGAGTCGATGTACATTTGGGAGACAGTTCTCCAAATGAGCAGAAATTAGTTCTTATTATATACAGTCATTTACATAATAAGAACTAATATAAACTTTCATTAACTCCTGTGCTTGTGTCTAGAAGAGGTATTAACCCTGAGCCAAAAAAAAAAAAGGTACTTATTTTTGGTCACAAGCAAAATAGAAAAATCTGTAGAAATTTAATAGGTGGAGAAAATGTTTCACTTAGGTATCTCAAGGTCAATTAACTATGAAATCATAGATATGGAATTCAAATGTAAATTTGTAGTTAGTTCAAAGTATATTCTCTTTTCACTACAACACAATATAAAAGATATATTGCATACTTAAATCTTGAACACAGTTCCCTGAATTGTACCATAATTCTTTTTTTTTTATTGTTGGGAAATCATTGAGGGTACAAAGAACCAAGTTATACTGCTTGTATTTGCTAGATAAAGTCCCACTCCCAAGAGGTGTGTCACACACTGTGATCCCCCCATCCCCTCCCTGTACTGTAATTCTTAAAAAGCTATTAATTTGTCTTACCTCTGACTAGTTTAACTGACATGTCAGAATATAAATATGAATTATGATTTATTACCTAGTTTATATTTTAAAGAATTTTAAAGTGTCGATTTTATAAAAGTCCATTTTTTATTTCATAGTAAAATAAAAGATATCAGGTTTAGGTGTTATTAAAATATATCAACAACTTAAAATTTCAAAGACCCACTATGACAAAGTCCAAATATTAATTGTAATTCAAGTATTAAAATAAAATTTGAGCATGTTCAGACAGAAAACTTTGTTTGATCCTTAGCTTATTTCCTGCTTCATATTTGATTTTATATCCTCAAAGTATTACAAAGTTGAAAGGGATGTATTTGCTAAAAGCTTTCTAGTTGTGCCTATTAGTTACTACAAACTACCACAGCCACTCAGCCTTTCCTGGGGCCAGTTACAGGCTTCTGTGATGAGAGGCATGGATAGAATAATGCCCGGTATAACATATAAAGGATAATTAAGTTGAAATTTTTAATGTTTGGCCTATTTGGTTAATTCATAAATCATGGAAGATCAAATAAGATCAGGACTTTAGGGAAAAACGGAATCTTCCCTCTCCCTCTGTTATTATAAGAGTTAACACAGAAATGAAGAAGAAAACTCTATTGTGAAATGAGAAATATTATTGTATTTACAAAAACTTCATAAAAGTTCCTAAGTTGAGACCAAGACAGTATGGTTTACATAGAAAATGGGATTGCATAGGAAAAAAAAAAAGTATATATGTGTGTATATATATATATATATATTTATTTATTTATTTATTATATATATATATATATTTCCCCTCTCTGTGATGTTTTTACAGGACAGGTGGCACCCCAGCCAGTTCAGCCTGCTGCCCTAGCTGGCAGAGGAACCAGTGGTCTGAAGGGTAGGCAGGGGGGTGGTAGGAGGTTTCAGTAGCTGGAAGGTCCAGACTACTGCTGGGGAGACACCAGCACCTTAGGTCTCCCTCCCCTTGTACTTCTGGCTGCACAGGGAACCCCACCTTCCTAGGCCTAGTCAATTTCATGTAAGTTGCCTAGGTCTTGCCAATTTCATGTAAGTTTCCTAGGCCCAGGAATGAAAGGGATTGCAGCCATTCATTAACTGAGTTCCAGCTAAATGTAACTTTAGAGGATCCATGCCCACTAAATGTAACAACTGGGTTCCAGCTAAATGACCCCATGCAACTAAATATACCCCTGGACAAAGAGCTTGGTGAGAGCTTGTTCCCCCAAGTGGGTTCTCTCCCCAAGAGCTTTGGTGTTTTTTTCTTTTCTTTAAAGGAATCCTGTCTTACCACTGATCTGTGGTCCGTGGATTCATTCTTCCAATCACCAAGCAAGAACATACTGAAGACGAAACTTCGGTATCAATGGTACCACAAAACTCTATGGGGCAGCTGGAGAATGGCTCTAATGTATGGATCACTCAAGAATCATTTCTGCACATGAAATTAAGAATCAGAATGATGAGTGACATATTGCTGAGTTTCTGAGTGACAGAAATAGAACTCAAACCTATGAAATTGAACTCTGCCTCAAACTCATAAGCTACCTTTCCAAAGACCAGACTAGTAACATGTATAGAAATTGACATTGGCAGCCAAAACTAATAAGGTATTAATTTATTGAAGAAACTTTGCTTGAACATCTACTATGTAGAAGGTACAATCCTGGAAGCCAGAGATATAAGAGTGAACCAGGTAGAGTAAGGAAGTTTTAAAAAGGTTGTAATTAAAAAACAGATTTCCAAAATACATAACTGTAAAACATTACAGTACTACAAAGAAAACTAACAGGATGTCATAAAAACAAATGCCAGGGACAGAGGGAGAGACTAGGTATAATTCAGATGAGGTGGTCAGGGAAGAAATCTCTATCAATGGGACATTTAATTAGAAATGCAAATCTTAGCCCTCTAAGGAAAGCTGTTGCAGTATTTTTCTCTAGTGGAATCAACTGGGAATAGAGTGCTACTACCATCACTGGGGAGAAGTCTAGTTTGTAGGGGTTTGGAAGAGTCTAGTTTTATAAAACCACAGGAGGCTGATAACATAAGCCTATATAGGAAATAATTGAGAAATTAGCTTTAAGTCTGATGGGAAATCATGACAGAGAAGGGCATGATGACGTTTTTAACAATTCTGGGTGGATAGACAGACAATTAGGTCATTAAAACAGAGGGAAGGCCAGTCAGATGGCTGATAAAACAGTCTATGGAAAACATGGTGCTGATTTCTGGACAATTATATTGGAGATCTGTTTGAATGTAAAATACACTTGGCCAATAGGTTGGATATAGAAATGGAAATGAAGGAAGGAAAAGTTAACTCCCAGCTGTCAGCTCCAGCAACTAAATGGATGAGCATGCTACTGGCTGAGACTGGGAAGACTGAGAAGATTTGGGAGGGAAGGGCAAAGCAAAGGTTCAATTTTAGAAATAAATGTTCTACTTAGATATTTGTGAGGTAGTCAGTGAAGACAATAACTAGAAAAATCATTATATGAATGGAACGTCTGCTCTGGAGGTGTTATATTGCCAATAACTCAGAATCTTGAGTGTTAATGACCACACAGCAAACAAAGAAAAGACTTGAGGTCTCTTCAAGATTTGATGCATACATTTTCATAAATGCAGAATCTCAAAGGGGATATGCACTCAGGAGTAGGAAGGACAGGGAAAAATAACTACAAGAATGGAAAATATCCAAGAAATATCTGAGACTCTGAGTAGGGAAGAAAAGGCTCCCAAGGAGATTTGTTATCAAAAGTAAATTCTCCTGTGAGTTTAGATTAATTCATATTTCCTACACTTTCAAAAAAAAATCACCTGTATATCTTATACATGTTGTTTCTCTCAAGAATTAATTCTTAGCATTTATACTCTTTTTTATTGTATATCATTAAGGTATATTACATGATTATGATATATATGTGAAATTGTCACTAAAATCAAGCAAATTAATATATCCATTGTCTCACATAGCTACCCCTTTTTTGTGACAAGAACATTTAAAATCTATTATTTTAGGAAAAATCCCAAATACAATACTGTTAACTATAGTCCTTATGTTGTACATTAGAGTTCTGGACTTGTTCATCTACTTCTCTGTTACTTTGTATCCTTTGACCCACCTACATCTCCCCATTTCTACTCTATCATCCCCTGACCCTTGATAACCAACATTTTATTCTCTGTGTATTTGACTTGGAAATTAATTTAAAGTGGTCCTGAATTAAAAGTACCCAGGGAATCTAATAGGAAAAAATTCAAATATATTAGAAATCACAATAAAAGTTTAAACTTTTCAGTTAAAAAATAATTATCTGTCTATATTTTTAAAAGTCATCTAGCCATATACCTAAAATAAAAGTACACAAAAGACTAAAAATTAAAGTATTGATAAAGGTATACTAGAAACATACCCCCCCAAAAAACTGAGAAAGCTATTATATGTAATATCTGAATATATATGCTTTAAAAGTAAAAGCATTATTAGCAATAAAATGGTTCATTACATAATAATAAAGTGTCAACAAATATAATTTTAAAGTCGTATACTCCTAAAAACATAGCTTAAAAATATATTAAGAAAATCATAGAGGCCGGGCATAGTGGCTCATGCCTATACTCCAAACACTCTGGAAGGTGGAGGCAGGTGGAATGTTTGGGCTTAGGAGTTCAAGGCCAGTCTGAGCAAGAGTTAGACTGTAAAGACCAAGCTGACTCCATTTTATTAAAACTAACTCCATCTTGTTCCTCAGCCTTCATTTTGCAGCAGCATGCATACCGAAAGCGTGAAGTAACTCACTCCCTCCCCCGCCCCGCGTCCTTGTGTCTGCCCCAAGTGATAGCATCTCCTTCCCAGACTAGCCAAGGACAAGTATTACTCAGTCCCCTAGACCTCTATCAACTCACCCCACACCCCCTCCCTTTTTTTTTCTGTACCCTTAAAACCCCCCTCCTTTTCCAGGCTGCTGGCTTCTCCATTTTCTTGCTGCGCCAGGTGTGAGAGACTCCCAGCCCCAGCTGACATGTAAATAAAGCCTCTTGCTATTGCATCGGATTTAGTCTCTCGGTGATTTATGTGAGGGATCCCTTGAGCTGGGCACAACAAGACCCTCCTCTCAAAAACAAAACAAACAAACAAACACCCAGAATGTCAGAGAGAACCTCAACAATTAAGTAAAAACACTAGCATAGTCAGAGATTTTAACATATATCTATCATTAATTGACAAATCAAACACACAAGAAATCTAGCTCTATGCTTAGATACTCTGGATTTAATGGACCCAAGTAGAATCATGCATTCAAAAATCTTGAAAATATACATTATTCTGAACCATAAAATATTTATATAGAAGACTGACCATGTACCAATTCATGTCATGACTTTAAACAAATTTAAAAATTGATATTATAATCACCCTCTTACTACAATACAAATAAGTTAAATATAAGTAGCAATTAGACAATACTAGTAATGAATAGCATGTTTTTTAAAAAGCATTTATGAAAACAGTGAGATGCTGAAAAGTTAGTAATGTTAAGTACATTTGTTTTGTTAAACAAAGAACCCCAACTTTTGATTCTGAAGTTCAGAAGGAACAAAAAAGAGCCAACTAGACAAAGCAACCTAAGCAAAAAGAATATAGTTGGAGGCATGATATTACCTGACTTTAAATTAGACTACAAAGCTATGATAACAAAAACAGGATGGTACAAGTCTATAGACAGGTAGATCAATGAAGCAGAAGAGAGAATCTCAGAAATAAAACCACACATATCTACAGCCAACTGATCTTTGACAAAGTGACAAGTATACACTAGAAAGAGGACAACTTTCAAAAGTTGCTGGGAAATTATGGATATCAATATGCAAAAGAATGAAACTGGATTCCTATCTCTCACTACATACAAAAATCAACTCACGATTTAAAATCACTAAAGAATGAAATATAAGACCTGAAACTATTAAAGTACAAGGAACTCAACAACAAAAACAAAAAATTTCCCCAAAATGAGCAAAAGACATGAATAGACATTTTTCTTTTTCTTCTTAATTTTAATAGAATTAAGAGGTAAAATTGATTTTTTGTTTGTTTGTTCTGTTTTCTCCCCCATGGGTGAATTCTATACTGCTGAAGTCAGGGCTCTCAGTATTTCCATCACCAGAATGGTGTGCATTGTACCCAGTAGGCAGATTTTTATCTCTCTTCCCCCACCCGCTCCCCTCTTCTTAGTTTGAAATGTCCATTACACCACTTTATGATCCTATATACCCATTGTTTAACTCCTACTCATAAGTAAGAACCTGTGGTATTTGTTTTTCCATTCACAGTTCACTTAGGATAATAGTTCAAACCAAGTTGCTGCAAAAGACAATATTTCATTCCTTTCTATGACTTACTAGTACTCCAGGGTGTATAGACGTTTTCTTTACCCACTCATTAGTTGATGGGCTTTTACATTTGTGTTGTGATAAACAGTTAGGAATAGCTATCTTTTTAATAAATGATTTCTTTTTCTTTGGGCAGAAAACTAGCAATGAGATTATGGAATTGAATAATAAGTCTACTTTTAGTTCTTTGAGGAATCTCCATACTGTTTTCCATACAGGTTGCACTACAATATATTTCTACCAACAGTATATCCTTTTTGCCATATCCACACAAGCATGTATTGGTTTTGTTTGTTTGTTTGACTGCTTAATAACGGTCATTATGACAAGTGGTACAGTGGTATCTTGATGTCATTTGAATTTGTATTTCCTTAATGATTAGTGATATTGAGCATTGTTTCATCTGTTTTTTGGCCATTTTTCTATCTTCTTTTGAAAAACAAAAAACTGTTCATATCGTTTGCCCACTTGTTAATGGGGTTATTTTTTTTCTTGGTGATTTGATTGAGTTCTTTACAGATTCTGTATCAGATATATAGATGGTATAGATGAATATTTTCTCCCATTCTATAGATTGTCTATTTACTCTGTTTATTATTAACTTGGACAGAAACATTTTGATTTGATTAAGTCCCATTTATTTATTTTTCTGGGGCTAAACTCCCCTGGTGAACATGCAGATCACACCATCCTCCTGCAGCTGCCTGCTCTGTGAAGTCTGTCCCTCCCTTCTCCTGGGAGCCCTTTCCTTCCCACACCATCGGGGCTATGGCCAAAATGGCCATACACATGGCTGGCAGGGTGGGAGCTTCTGAGACCACCTAGCCCACAGGCAGCCAGATGAGTCTCCTGGGCCTGCACTGGGCTCCCAGTACCCTCTGTGCAGCCAGGCCTCATCCACATCTGGCATAGCCAAGGCCCACCTCTCCAGACCTGCCACTGTCTGCTCCCTTATTGTGGCATTCAGCAGAAGTTTCTTCAGCCGGCTCCCACCTGATCCTACATCCTCTTGGGATGGAATTCCATGTACCTGGCAAGCCCAGACAAGAGGGTGCAGAGGCCCCCCAAATTCAGTGGGCTTCCCTGCTTCTGAGCCATACTCCCATAGAAAATACACATCCTTATTATTCCAGAAAAAAAGGGGGCAAAAACTGTTCATTGTACATGGCAAAATATATCCAATTTCAGATTATGGGCAGGGGAAATACAGAATGAATCTAGTACATATTTTTGTACAAGAAAAAAAGAAAAATACCAAAAAGTACTTACTGAAAGGATACCAAAAGCCATCTTAAAGAAACATAGTGGCCAAAAGTGGAAAAATCAATTATCAAAAACAAATAATGACTACAATTGAGAAATGTCAAATATTTGGGTTATACCCATGAATTCATAAGGATACTTTTTTAGGGGGAAAATACTATTATTTCCATTTGGGGGTTGACAAAATACCATTAAATTAATCTAAAAGCTAAAATTAGTTAATTGAAAGCCAACCAATTAATTAATTCTGAAAATTAAAGGAATACATCTAACACTGATTTTATTTTTCTCCATGAACTGTAGTTTAGACTAAACAGACAGTTCTCTGCTAATATGCGTGCCCCTCTGAGTTTCTCCACCTCTCTGATCCTTGTCGCCATCTATAAATCAAGATAATAATGCCTACCTTGTAGTAATGTTAAGAAGATTGAAATAGATAATATAGATAACACTTCTACTATAGGGCCTGGGCTTCTCTGCAAAAATTTTTGTAATACTTAAGGACATGTAACCAGTCATGTGCTTCTTTTGTATCCTCCAGACCCTTCTCTGGTTCATTAGCCCATCATGAAACTTTATCCTCCTAAGGGTCTACTATAGATCAAGCACTATGTTAGAGTTGAAGTACGAAGATTAAGACATATTCCCTCCAAACTTCCTTCCAAAAGGAATGTATTAGTTTGTACTCCCACTAGCAGTGCAGAAGTGTTCCCTTTTCTCCACATCCACCTACCCTACAAATGCATATATCCATGATCTATGTGTATATGACTTAATAAAAGGAAAAAAAAAAAAACAGACATATTCCCTGACCTCAAAGAATGTTTAATCTAGTAGAACCATCACCCAGAAGGCAGTTTTTGGATTAAAGAGAAATTCTCAGACTGTTTAATTTCAGGAGCTTGTCTGGGTGGTTTCCATGCTTCTCATGCTACAAAAATAAAACATGAAGACAGCCGTGGTCTATTAGAAAATTAGCAAGAAAATAATAAAATAAGAGCTAAATTAATATGAACAACAAAATGGCAAAAAGAATAGATTTAATGTTACAATTACAGGTAAGTTTCTGAAGGGTACGTCTGTATTTCAGTCTTAGCCTGCCTGACAGCACATAGGCACCTTTAAGCTATTCAGGTCACGTTAACTGAATAGGACAAATGGGGAAGTAGGGAAATTAATGAAGACAAACAACATTTGAAATGACAGGATCTAATTCTAGGTAAGCTGCCCTAGAGATGACAGCTGAAATTCACTCATACCCTAAAACTGTACCCAACAGCAATCCATTAAATGTACAAAATGAGATGAGAATCAATGACCCACAGTATGTGCTTGTCTTCTGGGAATCTCCTGAAAGCAGGTGGCAAGCCAGATGCAAAAATCTATTACACTCTGAGTAGAAAGGTTCTATTATTTAAAAAAAAAAAAAAAAAAAACCCTCCTTATAAACAAGGCTAATGTCCATTGAGAAATACTAACTAAAAATGATTGCTTGGTTGAGTGTTACCTATAATAACCAGTTGCAGATTAATTTTTAAATACATGCTTTTTCTTAAAGTACTACATATTACATATAAGCACTAGAAAGAAAGCAAAAGCAATGAGTAAGTAAACTTTCAAGTTTTTAAAGATGCTGCATATTGTTCATTGGACTATTAATTGTGTGTACAGTGAAGCTGAAGAAACATTGCAGACAAAAGTGGCTTAAAACAGTTTTTTAGAGCAGTGCTTCTCAACATTTTTCATTCATAAGTACAAAATGAGAATCTTTGTACATTTTTCGAGTAAACTCCTGGAAGCTCTGTTACCCAGGTTCTGTCCAGTTGACTCAAGGCCTAAAGGCCTACAGGGACAAATGTCCAGATGTTATAGGATGGACGTGAGATATCAAGACCCAAAGTCAATTAATATAGTGCCAATTATATTATTATTAAATAATATTTATTATTAAATATGTAATTATAAATAGTCTTTATTAAAGAAAAGACCGAATGGCCAGCTGTTCCCCCAACATGGAGGGCAGCCCAGATCCCCGGTAGAGTTCAGCTAATATAATGTGGGCTGATGCCACCTTGGGTGAGTTTGCGTGATCAGAAAATTGCAGAGGCAGGGATTGTTTAAATGCTTACAGAGTATACAATAAAAATAATCACAGACATCCAGTCACATTGGTTTTAGTCATTCCCTCTAACAATATCTTTCTAGTTACCATGTCTGGTTGGGCCTCTCAGTATGGTGGGGGTCGCGGAAGATAAACGGGGAGGTGCGGACTGGTTTCTGCAGCTCAGGCTTCTCAGCACCACTGCCTCTGCTCCCCTCTTTTTTTCCTTCGGTCTCCTTTAACATTTCACTAAACAACAGTTTTTATGATTTCTTACACACTTACACTATCTACTTAATGTCTAATGCTTTCTACTGTTTGCCATTTACTAATCTTTTTGTTATCTATTTTACCTGCTCCTAAACTATTGTTTAGGAACTTCCCTAAACTACTGTTGAGCAGTTTCCCTCCCACCTCCTGCTCCTGATTGTGTCTTGCTGATTTAGCAAGAATTGAAGGGTGAAGCAAAAAGGCAACGAGGTGGGAGTGAGAGTGACAGAATTTTTATCGCATCGCAATACGTGTTAGGTATGTTTATTTCTAACTATATTAGGAAAAAATTTCAATACCTTGTTACTCTATTAAAAAATACCTCCCACACATGTACTATTCAAAATTTACAGAAACCACTTATTCTATTGTATTTGCAATATATATTCTTCATATAAAGATTTCATGTAAAACAATCTGAAGTTTGAAACAGTTTTATTTACAATTGCTATAAAAACATTTTGAAGTTTTCAAAGTCTAATTGATTTTCTTTAGTTCATCTGTGCCTTTAGCAGGAACAAATGGGAAGGTTCATGTGGTATCTCAGTCAGTGAATAAAAAAAAATTCTTAATTTACTCATGTTGATAATTAACTTTTGCATTCAAGTGAGGATAGATTATCTAGGATAAAGATATTTTAAACGGACAGCCATTGCAGTGCATTGAGCTCCATAGAGATAGCGCCGGAGCAAGTGAGAGCTGGCTGGGCACTGAGCGACTCTGTGCCTCGCTAGGGAAAATAACTAAACATGGGCAAAGGAGATCCTAAGAAGCCGAGAGGCAAAATGTCATCATATGCATTCTTTGTGCGAACTTGTCGGGAGGAGCACAAGAAGAAGCACCCAGATGCTTCAGTCACCTTCTCAGAGTTTTCTAAGAAGTGCTCAGAGAGGGGGAAGACCATGTCTGCTAAAGAGAAAGGAAAATGGGAAGATACGGCGAAGGCAGACAAGGCCCGCTATGAAAGAGAATGAAGACCTGTATCCGTCCTAAAGGGGAAAGAGAAAAGAAGTGCAAGGATCCCAATGCACCCAAGAGGCCTCCTTCGGCCTTTTCCTTGTTCTGTTCTGAGTATCGCCCAAAAATCAAAGGTGAACATTGGTGACGTTGCAAAGAAGCTGGGAGCGATGTGGAATGACACTGCTGCGGGTGACAAGCAGCCTGATGAAAAGAAGGCTGCAAAGCTGAAGGAAAA
>CAUYON010102341.1:0-25859 GCA_963573935.1 Arctocebus calabarensis | reverse complement strand
TGATTTTTGGTCTTCAGGATATATACCCAATAAAGGAATTATAGGATCGAATGGCAGATCTATTTTTAGATCTCTAAGTATTCTCCAAATATCTTTCCAAAAGGAATGTATTAGTTTGCATTCCCACCAGCAGTGTAGAAGTGTTCCCCTTTCTCCACATCCACACCAACATCTCTGGTTTGGGGATTTTGTTATGTGGGCTAATCTTGCTGGAGTTAGATGATATCTCCAAGTAGTTTTGATTTGCATTTCTCTGATCATTAAGGATGGTGAGCATTTTTTAATGTGTCTGTAGGCCGTGTGCCTGTCTTCTTTAGATAAGTTTCTCTTCAAGTCCTTTTCCCACCCTGAGATGGGGTCACTTACCCTTTTGTTGCCAATACGCTTGAGTTCTCTTTGTATTCTGGTTATTAAACCTGAGGACCTTGTTTTTGATTGGGATAGTTGGTGGGAATTTTTAACTTAGTCTGGACCAGTTGAGAATATCTTGCTCTTCCCACTGTCCCTCAGTAGCCCACACGTCTAGATTCATTTCTGTCTCTAATAACAGAAGGCATAATATAGGTTCTTTTCCCATATTCATATAAATGGTTGTTCCTGCTTTAGTTAGTATGTCCCTCCCCAAAAGGGGAGCAAGACTTTCAGGCATGATTAGGAAAGTGTGAAAGAACAGCCAGTCACCCCAATTGGAGCTTAAAGGCTGACAGAATAATTTAGTAACTGACTTTCCAGATACCCCAGTATAGTTACAGATTTGGGGGATAGAAGACCAAGGTTAGAGAGGAGTACAGAAAGGGTTGCTCCAATATCCACAAGAAATTCCATCTCCTGGCCCTCCACCATGAGCAGACCTGGGGCTCTTGAGGGGTGATGACACACCTGGAGCCATGAGAATCTGCCCTGGGCACCCTCAGTTCAGTTTGGGGGCTGATGGGGTCACTTTCCAGGAGACTTTTGCCTCTGGGGATAGTCTACACTCCAGTGGTCACCTTTGCATTCTGGACAGGGGCCAGATGGCTTGCCCAGCAGGTGGTGCTTCAATCTCTCTTGAAGTGGCCAGTCTGACCACATTAGAAGCACTTGTCCTTAGCTCCTCTGGCTTCCCTCTGCCCCTGAATTGTGTCCATTTGTTGGAGTCCCATTACCAGAGGTGTTATTCTTTTTTTTTAGAGACAGAGTCTCACTTTATCCCCCTCAGTAGAGTGCCATGGCATCACACAGCTCACAGCAACCTCTCACTCCTGGGCTTAGGCCATTTTCTTGCCTCAGCCTCCCGAGTAGCTGGGACTAGAGGCACCCGCCACAACGCCTGGCTATTTTTCTGTTTTAGCAGTTTGGCCGAGGCTGGGTTTGAACCTGCCATCTTCGGTATATAGGGCCGGCGCCCTATTCGATGAGCCACAGGTGCCGCCCCAGAGGTGTTATTCTTTTTTTAACCCTTCTTTCTTTTTTCTCCTCTTCCTCCTGATCTCGATCATAAGACAGCTGTGATGGTTTTAAGAGAATTCCCTAGGTTATGATCAGGACCTAGAGCCAATTTTAGGAGTTTTCTTCTAAAATCTAGGGCAGTTTGAATGATAAATTTATCTTTTAAAATAATTTGGTCCTCTAAGTAGTCACGTGTCAACTGAGTGTGTTTTCTCTTAGCCTCCCTAAGCCACTCAAGAAAGGCCAGGGACTCTCATTTTGCTCCTGGTAAATAGTAGACAACTTAGAATAATTCATAGGCTTTTTCTTGGATCAATGTAAACCTTTCAGGATACATGTTAAAAAATGTTTACGCCACCAGTCAGCTTGTTTCTCAGGGTTCCATTTGGGATCCTCTGTGGGGCATCTATCTCTTTCCTCAGGAGACGTGCTGCCATCAGTGCTAGACATTAACCACAAATCACCCCACTTGCTAGCCTCATCCGAGACTTCATTTTTCTCATTAAAATTGAAGTTTGATCTAGTTAAAGAGATTATATCTCTCCAAAAGAAGTCAAAGCTTTTCCCTAACCCTTGGAGAACATTTGTGTACCTATCTGGGTCATCAGAAAATTTTCCTAAATCAACCTTAACTTTGTTTTAAATCTGGCAGAGAAAATGGAGTGAATACTTACACATTTCCCCTTTCACCACCCCCAGTCTCAACCAAGGTACACAAAGGATACAGTTGCTTTGGGGGGGGGTCCTGACGGGAACAGAAGAAACTCTGGGAATAGACTCCTTGGGGTTTTCTAAATGTACAGAGGAAGGTGTGGGAGACATAGATGGTGGGTTTAAACTAGGTGGTGACAGTGTCTCTTAGGAATCCGAGGTCATTTGGGGACATTATTACACCCAGGAGAGGTGAATCTATCTGATAGGTTTTACACAGTTGGAGGTTGTCTCTGAGAAAAAAGAAAGCTTACACATAGGTAATTCAGACCATGTCCCTATGGTGGTTATTGTTCACCATTGGATAGTTGATACTAAGGCCAGCCTTGGGTACTGAAGAAAACCCCACATTCTTTTTTCAGTGTCTGGGGATCAAACATGTCCCACCATAGTCCAGCAGAGTGTGTGGGCAGCATAGCCCCGAAATCAGGTATCCGGGAGCCTGGTCCTACCTGATGCAAGTTCTGCCTCTTTCTGCACCTGTCACTGAGTATATGCCTGTCAATCAAAGTGGGTATGAGCCCCGCTCCAGCACGGTGGAGCTCCAGCACGGCTTACAGCCCTTTATAATTTTTACAGCTTTTTCTAAATTCCCAGTGACAAAGGAAAATAGGCTCTTTATCATGAGCAGGTCTTAAATGCTGTGTTTCTCAACCTCCCTTTCTTCCCCCAAAGTTAGCAAGGCAACAATAATTAAACTCACTAACAAATCAGGGTTGAGAGTCGCTTTGAAACTTTTGCACTAGAATTAGTTACAACTACCAAAAGTCTTAGAGAAACCTAGAATTATTTTAAACTTTACCATTTACACCAATAAACTAGAAAAAATCAAGTAACCTGTTATGCTCAGAAGATGCGAGTGGAATTACAGAGAATATACCAGCACACTGAGGCCAAATTGAATATAGTGTCCTCTAGTAGTCAGCAGTTAAGAGTAGCTTCGTGTCTAAAGAACTCTTGACCCCCAGAAGCAGAGGAGCAGGGTTTTTATCTTTTGCTTTCAGTTAGGAGGAGGTCTGTAGGACCAAAGTGGATTTTTACTGAAGCAGAATCTTGCAATATTAAATCTATAGGGTAGGGATTTTCACAAGGTGGGTTGGGTGTTGTGCCGACAGGGCTTTGGCTTCAAAAGGTTCTGCAACTTTGAGTTAATCTTCCTATTTCTGCAGAGTATGTTTGCTTCAGAGCTGGTTTCTGCAGTAAGAAAGGGGGGTGGAGTGGGCTATTAGAAAAATGGAGTGAGGCTTGGTGCCTGTGGCTCAACGGGCTAAGGCGTCAGCCATGTACACCTGAGCTGGCTGGTTCGAATCCAGCCTAGGCCCGCCAAACAACAATGGTGGCTGCAACCAAAAAATGGCCAGGCATTGTGGCGGACGCCTGTAGTCTCAGCTACTTGGGAGGCGGAGGCAGGAGACTCGCTTGAGCCCAGGAATTGGAGGTTGCTGTGAGCTGTTATGCCACAGCACTCTATCCAGGGTGACAGCTTGAGGCTCTGTCTCAAAAAAAAAAAAAAAAGAAAAGAAAAATGGAGTGAGTCTGGCCTTTAGCACAAGATAGAGTCACTCTGGCCTTATACACCCAGGGTCATATTCTTTGTCTTTCTTCATTTTTAAGAGACTGAATTATAGCCTTGAGTTCAGAGCCATTCTTTCCTTGGGGAGTTGCCTCACACTTCCCTTCACAGGCTCCTGGTTGCTCAGAGAAACAGTGTAGGGGAGTCATTTTGACCTTTGTTTGTAGCCAACTTCTAGGCCTCTGTTAGAAGATGGTTCAGCATTTTTCTCAACCAGGCAGAAAGCCAATTGAATTTAATTTTGCAATGAAAGGCAATAAAAAGGAAAGGACCATACAACACACCCACAACATCTGAAAAATACCAGGAAGAACCAGTACAGACTTAACTAAATAAAGCAGTCCTTTACCAACATTCAAACAAAGCATATAAACTACAAGGAGAAATAGAGAGAAAGTGGCGGGGGTCTGTAGAGATAAACAGAAGACGTTTGGGACCATGGAAGATAAGAGCAGATAGTAAAAGAGCTGGGAGAGCACGTTTTTCAGAAGATATCCAGAGCCCTGGGGTCAGAACCATTTCTGGGGACCCTAGTACCTCTGGGTGCTACTTCTTTGCTCAGCTCTCAACCCAAGAAAAGAAGTGAATACAGAACAGTTTCAAATGCCTACTAACATTCCCTTTGGTTTCTTTTTCTTTTTTTTTTTTGAGACAGACTCTCATTCTGTCACCCTCAGTAGAGTGCAATGGCAGTCACAGCTCACAGCAACCTCTAGCTCTTGGACTTAGGTGATTTTCTTGCCTCAGCTTCCCGAGTAGGGCCTACAGGAGCCTGCCACAACGTCTGGCTATTTTTGTTGTAGTTTGGTGGGGACTCGGTTTGAACCTGCCACCCTTGTTCTTATGGGACTGGTGCCCTCCTCACTGAGCCACAGGTGCTGCCCCTTTGACTCCTTTTTGGAGCCAAGGGAAATTAGAAAGTTCATTCCCCAACAGCCTCTTGCCTGTGACCAGGAGGTGAGCAGCTGCACTGTGTACTTTTACTGGTTGATGGACATCAAAATCATTAGTCTCCATTATTATAACTATAGAGAAAAATAGGATAGAGGTAAGTGGTTCCATTGCTTACCACAGATCTTCAATCCCAGACAAGCCCCCAAAATATGATACCTGAATTTTTTCTTCAGTAGGTCCTTCATCTTGGAGATTTGAAGAAGAAATCTAAAGACTACACATCAGTGGTAAGACAGGATTTATTTTTACAGAATAAAATACAGAGAAAGCACCAGAACTTCCGGCAGAGGGAAAAACTCAAGTCAGAAAAAAATCTCCCCTGGTGGGCAGCACCTGTGGCTCAAAGAGTAGGGCTCTGGCCCTAAATGCCGGAGGTGGCAGGTTCAAACCCAGCCCCAACCAAAAACAGCAAAAACAAAAAACAGAAAAAACTCCCCCTGGGTTACAGCCTAACAAATGAATGGTCAGAATCTCTTCCATTCCTGGGCTTAGGAAACTTACATGAAATTGACCATGCCTGGGAAATGGGGGTGGGGGGCCTAGAACACGGGGAGGGAGACAGAGGCCTTGGCAGGGAGACTCCTGACTCTCCCTGAGCTGGCAACTGGAGGTGTCCCCCCAGCAGTTGTCCGGCCCCTCCAGCCCCTGGAGCCTCCTGTATCCCCGCTTCCCCAAACTGTGGTTCCTCTGCAGGCTGCTGCCATACCAACATCCCCAGAATGGAGTTGGCAGCTCCTCCCCTCAGCTCTGGCAGAGCTGCCTGGGGCTCCACATGCCCAGGGGATCAGCTATGGAGGGTCTACTTCATAATAATTGTTACAAACAAGGAAACAGAAGCTTAAAGAAGCTAAGTGACTTTGCAAATTGTTTACAGGCCATCCATGGTTCTGTGGTGGTTCTGTGTCAAGCCCCCTCCCCATGCTAGTGAAAACTACTCCAGTACAGACTAGACTTTCAGAAAGCAAATTGGCTTTCCCCACCATAAGCACCTGGTGGTATTTGCAGACATGAAGAAGGTGCAGGCTGGCACACGTTTTCTGGTGGCCACCCTAAGGAAGACTGGAGTCAGTGAACAATGAACACTCCTGGCCTTAGGAGCAGCAGGAATGGACCCTGCACAGTGACATCCTGGATTCCTGCCTTTACACCTCTGTCCAATCTGGGTAAAGCCTCTAGCATGGGTTTGCAGTGCTGGGTTCCTAGGGAAAGGAGTAGTGGAAACTGAAGATCTTTTTGTTGTTGTTCCTTTGATTTGTGCATTGATGCTGTGGGTTTGTGTTTGCTGTGGCAACTGGTTGGGATGGCTGGGTCTGAACTTGCACTTGCCAGGAGGGGGCTTGTGGTAATTTCCTGTGAGTACCCACTCCCCAGGAGGGGTGGTGAGAGAGACACTTCAAGGTTGTTGGCCACTGAAAATTTTCACCTGATAGGCTGGTCCCCTGTAGCTTATACTAGTTAGAGCGCTGCCCCATGCACTGCAGTTGGTGGTTTTGAACTGGCTTAGGCCTGCTAACCAAAAAATAAAATAAAATAAAATAAATTTCACCTGATAATAGCCAGGGTTTGTGATAGGTGCCTATAGTCTCAGCTACTCAGGAGGCAAGAGGATCTCTTGAGCCCAAGAGTTTGAGGTTGCTGTGAGCTATGATATCACAGCACTCTACTCAGGGTGACAGAGTAAGACTCTGTCTCCAAACAAATGAGAGAGAAAAGAAAGAAAATTTTCACTCAAGAGATCATGTTGTATATAACTTGCTTCCTCTAGAGGACTCCATATATTTAACTTAAGAGATATAACATTGTTTAAAAATCTGAGTAGGCAAGGATTCTTGTATAGAAGGCAGAAAGTCTAACTCATCTCCCCCAGTCTCCCCACCATTCACTGTTTCGACAGCCTGAGTTACCCTTTTGTCAGATTTTTTTCCTCCAACATGTCAAAAAGAATCTTCATTATTTCCTGCTGCCTGCACCGGGCATCTTTTCTGCTGGAACTCTGATAGCAGCTGCTGCAACTATAGCAGCGCCCTTAGTGGGCGCCTTGCTGGAAGAAGCTTTCAGGAGAGCTGCCTTTTGAAGCTTCTTAACCTCATTCCTGATTATTCCGTTCCTCATTTTCTTTGCCTTCTTAACTTTAAAACAATCAAAATCTGTCACCTGAGCTTTCTCTTCTCCAGCTTCAGTCTTCTCGGCCCATATACGGCTGCCCCTTTTGTACTTACACGTGCCTTCTGCCAGGCGTGTGGGACACACTCTTGCGTCTGCTGTGTGGGAACTCCAGGATAAGTCGGTGAGCCGCCCGCATTTGGAAGGCACACGCTGTCTTCCCTGTGTGCCAGGTCCATCAACCAAAGCCCTGTTTGATCAATCACACCTACAGTCATGACCAGCTTTCTGGAGACATAGGTCGCTCAGATACCCTCCACAAAGCGTCTTCAGCTGCAACCGGGTAAAGGGAGAAGGCTGGCCCCACCTGCGTGTGTAGATGACCGTCCTGCCCCAGTAGGGAGCCAGCAACTTTAAATGATGGTGACACCCAGCTGGGCCACATTATAATGTCTCATCTAAAGTGGTGAGGACCTACTAAATTTATGATTCTTGGGAGTTTTAACGGCACACTACTCTGGGTTATAAAACACTCAGCAATGTAGTTAGAGACATTGCTTTTCAGTGCGAACAGAACACAGCAGCGCAGACACCTGATGGGTGTGTGAATGGACACTCAGTGTGCTGGACAAGGGGCCAAAACTTCCCACGCCAGCCCTAGGGGAAAGAGAGGAGGGCACACAGGGCCTCCTGATCCTCCTCTGAGATAGAAGGGGGCAGTTAGGGTTTCTCTGGAGGGAGAGTGATACAGGGGCTCATGGACTGGAACCATCTTTATTGCGTGTGGCTTGATGACATTTCTGGAAAACATAAATCTGATTAGTATAATCAGTAATAGGCAAAGGTAGAACAATGTCAGGTCAGAAGTACTTATTCAGTGATGCTAAAAGAAAACCATATTAGGATATTTCTTGCTGTTTCCTAAATGATAAATTCAAACTTTCTTTTGGCTCACAAGTGTAGGTGGTCTGTGGTTGGCTGTCTTCACTGTCTGCCTCTGTTGAAGATGAAGGGTTCCAGGATTTTACTCATGAATGACGTATGCAGGAATCGACTCCTATAATTTTAACAGTTGTAGAAGAAGACAAGATAACAGGAAAGGGGACTTCCCAAGTTGGGGTTAGGGAAGGTGAATTAAGAGGGGAGAGTTTTGATCATGACTAGACCTCCAGGAGGGAAAAGTTCCTGTTTTAGTTAGTAAGTCCCTCCCCAAAAGGGAAGCAGGACTTTCAGGCATGATTAGGGAGGCATGAGAGAACAGCAAGTCATCCTAATTGCAGCTTAGAGGCTGGGAGAAAACTTTGGTAACCGGCTTTCCAGACACCCCCTGTATAGTTATAGAATTTATTAGATTTTTAAAAGATACCTTGTCAGGAACTTTAACATACATCAGGCTGAAAACCAGTAGGTTAATTCAGGAGCTGTCCAAGTGCATCATCCCCCAGCAGCATTGCTAGAAATGCACTTATCTATGCTCCACCCAGACTTACTGAGCCAGAGACTCTGGAAATGGGCCCCAGAAACCTGTGTTTAACAAGTTCTCTGGGAGACTCTGCCGCCCCATAAAGTCTAGGAAGCACGGGCATAAGGCGAGACACCCGCACAGGCGAGACATTTCTATTGTTACTGCGGGCAGTAGAGGAGGTGTGTGGCAAACAGACAGAAATGGTGTTTTGTAGGGAATCTCTTTGCCCTGGGTGTTCAGTGATGTCACTGTGTCGCTTACACACACTCTTTAAAGACATGGGCAGCTCTGGGTTGTGCCAACGCAGCACGTTAGGGGTTTTATACTGATGGGGGAAGAGAGCCTCATGAGGAGTGTAATTAGGGGAAGGCTCCTGCCTGGACAGCCCAGATGGGCCAGGTTTAGCTTGAGGGCCTGTAGCTGCCTGGGGAGGGGTTATCTTGCCCCTCCCCAGCTCATGCTGGGGTTCTCAGCCCCATCACACATTAGGGTCACCTGGGGAGGTTGTATAAAAACTGATGCCTGGACCACCCCCCCCCCCCAGAGTTGATCAGAGAGGGGCTCAGACATCAGTACAGATAGACAAATACACCACTCTCCCTAAGTGATTCAGATGTGTAGAAAAAATAGAAAACTTCTCTCCTCATCTTTGAGATTTTAAGAAAACCAGGTTATTTTTAAGTAACTCCGGAGGTCAGAGTCTGGGCTGGTGTACAGCACTCAAGAACTTGCAGGCTTCCTGAGAGTGAGACATGGACCCCCACTGCCAGGGGACACCCTCACCCTGCAGCAGCAGCCCAGCATGCACAGTGTAGGTGAGTCTGGGGACGGGCAGATGGCTTGAGGAGTGAACCCAGACTCGAGTTGCCTGTGATATAGAACAAGTGACAGTTGCTGTGAGATTAAAAATAAATACTATGCACCTTAGAGAGTTGTTGGGAGGATAGAATGAGCTAATACATGTACAATTTTTTTTTATTTCAGTTTAATGTTAGGGTACATATGATTAAGTTACATTTTCTTTTAGGTAATGTCCAAGTCATAGTTGAATCCTTCACCCAGAAGGTGTGCCATGTACCGCTGTGTTGTACTTGGTAGGGGGGAGCTTAGGAAGCCCCCTCTCTTCCTCTCCCTCCCCCGCCTTTTTTTTTTTTTTTTTTGCTTTTGGATATGGGGTCTCACTCTGTCACCTAGACTAGAGCGCAGTGTCTTCATCATGAGTCACTGCAGCCTCCAATTCCTGGGCTTAAGTGACACTCCCCCCTCAGTCTCTCCAATAGGTGGGAATACAGGCACACACCACTGTGCCCAGCTAATTTTTTATTTTTGTAGAGACACAATCTGATCATGTTAACTAGGCTATCTTGAACTTCTGAGCTCAAGCAATCCTCCTACCTCAGCCTGCCAAAGTGCTGGGACTACAGGTGTGAGCCATCATGCCTAGCCTTTACACATACAATTCTTTGTTCTTTGTTTTTGTTTTTGTTTTGGGATTGAGTCTCCTTCTGTCTCCCTGGCTAGAGTGCAATGGCATCATTATAGTTGAAGGCAATCTCAGACTCCTTGGTTCAAGCCATCCTCCTGCCTCAGCTTCCCAAGTAGCTAGGACTACAGACGCCTGCAACAGTGCCCAGCTACTTTTTTAATTTTCAGTAGAAACGAGGTATCGCTCTTGCTCAAGCTGGTCTTGAACTCCTGACCTCAAGAGACCCTTCTTCCTTGGCCTCCCAGAGCACTGGGGTTATAGACGGGAGCCACCATGCCCAGCCACATGTACAACTCCTAAGACAGTGCCTCCCACGGAGTAAATGGACCAGTGTCGAGTGAATGTCAGCCAGCTGGGCTGGACTGGGCTTTGGGGATAGCTGGGGTAGAACCCAAGGAACCGGATGCTTCCAAACCTTTTCTCCTTAGCATTTACAATGCACAGTCTTTTCTCCTATTTGTGTTTGTTCCACTGGCCAGTCCTAGGCATGGAAATGAGAACAGCTGTGTCCTTAAGTCCACGTCATGCAAAGATGCAGGGTCAGTTTTCTCTGCTTCCACACACAGAGAGGGCTTCCAGGCTTCCCACAGGTCAGGCATGGCGGAACCTCCCCTTGGGCCGGGGGAGCAGCTCCACTGTGCATTCACTACAGAATGTTTGGCTTCTCTCTTGCTTTATGCTTTGGTAGGTTGTGTGTGTGTGTGTGAGAGGGTTGGTCGGATGCTGGGAAAGCCTGGGGACAGGCACAGACAGCTGCAGGACGGGGAAGCCATTAGCTGCACGTAGGTGCCAGAAAAGGAGCCACACATGGGAGGGGACACAGACCCCTCAGAGAAGTCCACCTGTCACTGCATAGCTCCTCTGCCCCCTGGATATCGGCACCCACCCCATGCTCTCCACTTACTTCCCTGAGGACAAGCCTGGAATTGTGGGATTTTTTTTCCAATGTCCCCCCCCTGTGCTTGGCTCTTGTGTGATAGGATACAGCCTACCTGCCACCCCAGAGCCAACTTGGTTCATTATTTGTGGACGACACCATCCCTGCCCTCAAGGGGATCATGGCCTCATTGGAAGAAGCCAGCACCCAGGGTGACTCACAAAACAGAATGTGGCGGTTTCGAGTGTCACTCTGAGCTGCCTGTGTGGGGAGTGGAGAAACCCTGCCAGGAACACTTCCTGTGGAGTCAGAGAAGGCATGGTGTTTTTTTGAGAGGGGGTCCCTGGTGAGGAAGGGGCGGTGTGGAGAGGGGGTCCCTGGTGAGGAGGGTGCAGTGTGGAGAGAGGGTCCCTGGGGAGGAAGGCCTTCCCAAGCAGAAGCAGGGATTGGGAATCGCAGACCACATTTCCGAGGGAGAGGTGGACACGCACAGCCAGCAGGACTTGCTGGTAGGGACCTTGACCCCCAGCGGAACCCGTCAGGCTGCCTGTGTGATCCACTGCCTTGATAGTAAAAACAGCTCCCTGGGCTTTGCCAGGGCACAGGGGTGGGGGAGTCAGGGAGGAGAAGGAATGAACAATTGGGGTGTCCTCAAGATTGGGGGCTAGGGACAGTTGGAGGGAAAGGAAACCCACGTTAGATGGGGGATGCCACTTCAAATCCTTATTTCGAGCCTGTGACGTGGGTCATGGAGGCTGTTCCTATTCACAGTGAGAATGCGGCTTAGTTTAGAAGAGAAGCACCAGCTCACACACTGGTTATCCGAGTCAGAGCTGGGATCGGAACTCGGCCTGTCCCTGAGTCAGAGCTGGGATCGGAACTCGTCCTGTCCCCGACCAGGAACTCTGGCCTTTCGTTTCCTCACAGGGGGTTCTGTCTGCCTTTGTTTAGAAAGGTGCCTCCTGTCCAGGCCTGCCTTGTTTGTAACTTATGGTTTCTAAAGTGCCTCCCTGATGAGATCTGGTTTGAACCTGTCTCAGTGCATTTTCCAACATGATGCCACAGACTTGGTATCTGAGACAGACGTTTGTTTCTCACAGTTCTGGGAGCTGGGAATTGCAAGGTCAGCATGCCAGGAGAGTCAGTGTCTGGTGACGACCCACCTGCGGGTTTGCAGGCAGTTACCCTCTTGCTGTGTCCCACGAGGTGAGAGGGGGAAGCTCTCTCCTGTCTTCCCTTACAAGGGTGCTGATCCCACGTGAGGGCATCACTCTCACGATCTTGTCACCTCCCAAATCCTCATCACCACATACTATCACCCTGGGGATCAGGACGTCAGTGTGTGGATCTGGGGGACAGAGGGGCCACAGCAGCATTTCCTCCAGATTATTTGCATCACTGGAACAAACTCTTCAGCCTCATCAGACCTCAACTTGCCCACTGATAATGTCAGGTTGCTGGGCCGCGTGTTGTGTGGCTCACTCCAGTAATCCCAGCACTCTGGGAGGCCGAATCGGGACAATCGCTTGAGCACAGGAGTTCGAGACTACCCTGAGCAAGAATGAGACCATGTCTCTACTAAAAACAGAAAAACTAGTCAGGTGTTGTGGCAGGTGCCTGTAGTCCTAGCTCCTCAGGAAGTTGAGACAGGGGGATCACTTTGAACCCAAGAGTTTGATGTTGCTGTGAGCTAGGCTGAGGCCATGGCACTCTAGCCTAGGCAACAGAGTGAGACTCTCTCAAAAAAAGATAAAATAATTATCATTATAAAAAACAATTTGTGGGTGCTGAGAAGAATGTTCCCCAGCGCTCCCCTGACCCCAGCTCCCAGTGGCTTCTTGGCCTGTGGCCCCCCTTCCAGCCTTTCTAAGCAAGTTCTACACGTTATGGTCTGTATTTTCCAATTTAAGAAGCACTTTTGTGTCCCACCTTGCTGTCACCTTCCTCACAGCACACACATCTTTCTCTTCACACATGTGATGAGCTCCCCTGCATTTCAGAATACTTCAGAAAACTTGGTGAAGGCCACTTATTTGATGTCAAAGTGTGAGGTCCTTGACAAGGGACTGTAGTGACAGAGCTGGGGACCAGGCTCAGCAGGCGGAACCAGTCACATGCTTTGTGACCAACTATGGACATTCCCTTTAAAAATCAAGGTTAAGGAGCATAAGGCTGAACATCATCACCAAAGAGGGAAGGTCACTCCTCACCTTAGCTCGACGCCGTTTTTATGGAGGCTTTTTATAGTTCTTGGACATAACTTTGTTCTTAATCAAGAATTCTAATTTTAAAGTTAAAATGCTAATTTTAAAGAGCTCTGACCTCTTTCTTTCCAAAAATCATCCTAGTGCCTTGATTGCATTTCACGAGTAGAAATTAAGATCTTAAGGACGTCAGGTCACATGAGACCCTTATTCCATGGGGATGTGGTCCAGCACAGGAGGGGGCCAAGGTTAAGTGATGTCTGAACATTTCTTCACAGTGAAACCTGTGGGGGAAAGCAAAGGGAACACACTGTGTTTTTTAGAATTTGGAGAATCAGAAGTTCGGCAAGGCAGTCAGTTCACTGGCCAAAGTTGATCTACACTAAAAGTATTATTTCTTCTGGATGTCACCCTCCTCAGGAGCCTGTAGGCTGTGGTCATAGCAGGGAAGGTCTTCTCCGAGACCCAGCAGAGGGCTGCAGGGGTGCCAAGCACAGGGGGAGAGGTGCACGGGCGTGTGCGCTGCTACCACCAGACGCAGGCCAGGTCCCTGACAGCAGAAGAGCAGGTAGATCACCAACACGTGACCTGGAGCTGCGTGTGACAATATGAAGACCTGTCTCAAAAATGTGATGTTGGGTCTCGTTACCCATAGCCCAGTGGTAATGGCACCACCCACGTACACCGAGGGTGGCAGTTGCAAACCTGGCCTGGGCCTCCCAAACAACAATGACAACTGCAACAAAAATAGCCGAGCATTGTGGCTGGCTGTAGTCCCAGCTATTCTGGAGGCCGAGGCAAGAGAATTGCTTAAGTCCAAGAGTTGGAAGTTGCCGTGAGCTGTGACACCACATCTACCGAGGGGGACATAGACTCTGTCTCAAAAAAAAGAAGTGATGTTGGACAGAAAGTGCTAAATGATATTGAACAGTAGGATACTGTTTATGCGAGGCTGAAACAAGCATAGCAATGCTCGTGTGCCATCCATGGCCACAAGCATGCAAAGGAGTGACGGGTGCTCACTGGGAGAGGTCGTTGCTCCTGGGCTGGGGGCAGATGAGATGGGAGGTGTTCTCATGGAATGCCAGTGGCTTTGCGCATGTTTTCTGGAAATGGTCAGTGGATATGTGCATTATTAAATATTACTTAGACATCTGAATGCTAAAATACTTCATAATTCAAAAGTTTGTTTTTTAAAAAGAGGGAGAATCTTTCCTAATCAGTTTGATCAGCAGGTTTAATTTTAAGGAGTCACTAACTGGCCTTTCCTGGGGCTGATGCGTCTGGTGTTTTCTCTGCCTCCTGTGCACACACCTCGTGGTCATTTGACCGTCACTGAGTATCCACAGCACTGAGAAGGCAGAAACCCTGACTTCACCGCTTGTTGACTGGTCAGTAGAGAGTAGACATTGTTCAGTTAAGGAAATCTTCACATTTCGAGCATATTTTGTTCTTTGATTACAATGCCACTGGCCAAGGTTAACTTGAATTCTGAATAAATCCATGAGAATCTCCTGCCAAACGGGGGTAGGGGGCAGGAGGGAGTGAGCTTCCTAAAACCATGTACAAGCCTTGCTAGAAGCTGTGTGCCAGCCCCACCAAGACAGTGGTCTGCATATTTGTTCTAAAATCAGTGTTTTCTTTGCATTAACAGCATGGCCGGACCCCCCTACATCTTGCTGCCAATAAGGGCCATCTTTCTGTGGTCCGGATCTTGCTGAAGGCTGGCTGTGACCTCGATGTCCAAGATGATGTAAGTAGAAGCCATCATTATGTTAGGGGGTGGGGTGACAGAGGAGCTCTTCTGGGCTGACAACCATAGTACAAAGTGTAAGCAGCCATGAGATAGCGGGTAGAGGCTCATGATAAGGAGGGTGGTAGAGGCTGGCCTGAGAGGTGGCAGGTGGAAGACGTTCACCACAAGGTGGTAGTAGAGGCCCACCTGAGAGGTGGTGAATGGGAGAGGTTCATCACAAGGCGGGGGCTGGTGATGCTCACAAGGTGGTGGGTGGTTGAGGCCTGCCCACGAGGTTGGCAGGTAGTAGAGGCTTGCCCAGCACTTTCTGGCTGCGTCTTGGTCTCTGTGATGCGACTTCCTCTTGTAGACCTACCCTGAGGCCCACTCTAAACAGCGAGTTTGGGAGTGTGGGTAGTTCTCCCCTTGTGCATGGTTCCCTACCTATTATCATTCAAGTGCAGAGGCTCTAAGGGCCTGTTGCCCTCCTGTCTCAGGGTAAAGGGACATGCATTCACCTGGGAGTGTGGGCAAGGACTGCTGGAAATGGGTGTCAAGGGCCAAGTTTACCACTAGAAAAAAGGTAGGGCTTAAAAACCTATTTTTTTTCCTTTTTTCACTTTGATTGCTTTTTTTTTTTTTTTGTAGAGACAGAGTCTCACTTTGTCGCCCTTGGTAGAGTGCTGTGGCATCACAGCTCACAGCAACCTCTAGCTCCTGGGCTTAGGCGATTCTCTTGCCTTAGCCTCCCAAGTAGCTGGGACTACAGGTGCCTGCCACAATGCCCGGCTATTTTTTTGTTGCAGTTGTCATTGCTGTTTAGCTGGCCCAGGCTGGGTTTGAACCTGCCAGCCTGGGTATATCTGGCCGGTGCCCTGACCACTGAGCTATGGGTGTCGCCCAAGGTGTTAGACTGTTACTGAGCTGGGCTGCCGAATAGCTACCTTTGTCTGTTCACTCAGCATGTCTAGAGAGGGACTCTGATTTGCTCCTCTGGAGACAACAGTCAACCCTGAGTCAGTCAGCAGTGACTGGCGTGGGTCACACAGTACGTAGAGCCTTCCTACTGGGGCTTTGCGAAAGGTGGATTCTCTAAAAAGGAATTGTGTAAATTGTCCTCCAGTGAGCGATTAAGAAAAGGTCTTATGGTAATGTGATTGGAAACTATCTTTAGAAAGGGTTTCAACTTTAATTCATGTTGTAAGACTAAGAAATAAGAACTTTTGTGAGGAACTTGAATCTTGGAGAGTTTGCATTTACCATAATCTCTTGCAGATTCAACCTTCATAACTGTATATATAAAATGTTATTCCAATTTCAGGTTCTCTTTTGGGTATAGTTTACCAAAGTGATCTGAATTTTCCTTGGGTCTCTGTGTAATGTCCTAAAACTTGGCAAGCACATTTAGAAATGAGAAGGACAGGGTGGCGCCTGTGGCTCATCGAGTAGGGCACCGGCCCCATATACCGAAGGTGGCGGGTTCAAACCTGGCCCAGCCGAACTGCAAAAACAGAAAAATAGCCGGGTGTTTTGGTGGGTGCCTGTGGTCCCAGCTACTCGGGAGGCTGAGGCAAGAGAATCACCTACGCCCAGGAGTTGGAGGTTGCTGTGAGCTGTGTGACGCCACGGCACTCTACTGAGGGCGATAAAGTGAGACTCTGTCTCTACAAAAAGAAAAAAAAATTAAAAAAATAAATAATAAATAAATAAATAAATAAATAAATAAAATTAAAAAAAAAAAAAAGAGATGAGAAGGACAGCATTTGCAAAAAAAAAAGAACTAAATGTGACGCTGTTTTGTGTGTGGGCAGAAGACCATCCAGTGTCATTCATAAATTCTGCTTATCCAGAACCTGTTGAGGCATCATGATGTTATTTTCAAAAGATGCTGATTTGACTTAAAGCTGCTGACTTCCACCTTGGGCCATGATGCTTATTGTCCTGCAGGGTAGTCATCATGGCAGTCCCAACTATATCATGTCCCGAGATGACAGGGGCAGAATGCCAGGGGAGAGAAGAGATTCTGACTATAGCAGAAGCAGGACGCTGAGCTGCTGGTGCACACGTGTTGGGATACATCTCTTCTCTTTGCATAATTTTTTTTTTTTTTTTGCAGTTTTTGGCCAGGGCTGGGTTTGAACCCACCACCTCTGGCATATGGGGCTGGTGCCCTACTCACTGAGCCACAGGTGCTGCCCTTCTCTTTGCATAATTAAAGGCCTTGCTTGCTGTGGTGGCAAGGCCACAGAGCCAGGCAAGGCAACCCATTCCACCCCAGCACCCCTGCCTCGGGCTCTGAGTATCATTGTGTTATCATGCAGCAAAAGCCATGCTAATTTCCTAGAACTGCTGTTTATATTAGTTAAGATAGGAAGTAAAACAGGCAGGTGTTCTCACAAGGTAGCCAGGGCAAGACACGATGGCAGATGAAAAGCCGGTGCTTTCCACTGGAACTCTTGTTTTATTTTAGAAGAGGAACTCTTCTTTTGACAGGAGCTCTTTCTTTTATTTGTTGGAATTATTTATTTTCTTGCATCTTTTCTAGGCAACATACACATTGCTTCTCCCAGATAAATTAAAACAAAACAAAACAAACATGAAAAAAGCAGCTGGGAATGGACAAGGCAGACGTGGCTGTCCCTGGTCCTGAAGTGCTGTACTGGGGATCCATGCCCATCTTCTGTGTGTCCACCATGACTGTTGATGGTCGGCCTTGGAATATATGCAAGATTTTGAGGAAGAATACTCTTCATGTGTGTTCTTTAAAGAAGCTGGGAGATTAATTACTTGGGGGGGGGGGGTGTCATTCCAGAAGTGACCTATCTTGGATGGTGGGTAGAGAAATAGAGAATGTCAATGTTAGAAGAATTTACTTGTTTTTTGTTTTTTTGAGACAGAGCCTCAAGCTGTCACCCTGGATAGAGTGCTGTGGCATCACAGCTCACAGCAACCTCCAATTCCTGGGCTTAAGCGAGCCTCCTGCCTCGGCCTCCCAAATAGCTGGGACTACAGTCGCCCGCCACAACGCCCGGCCCTTTTTTGGTTGCAGCTGTCGTTGTTTGGCGGGCCCGGGCTGGATTCGAACCCGCCAGCTCAGGTGTACTTGGCTGGCGCCTTAGCCCGTTGAGCCACAGGCGCCGAGCCAGAAGAATTTACTTGTAACTTTGTATTCTACAGATACTAATCTTTATGGCTTAGTAAGGACTGAGAATTATTTGAAGAATGACCTTCATTGACCTGGAGTTACTATGAGTTTCAACCTATGGAAACCAGTTCTTTAGAATATGCTACTCCAAGAGCAAATTCTCTCTTGCTTCCCACCAATCCTCCACACACTCTTTGGAGGGCTAATGCCATCTCTGATTGGTCCATGAGCAATCACACAGAAATAGTCCAGGATGTTGTGGCCACTGTAGAAGGCATGAAGAAAAAAAATAAGAAAAACTAGAGAAGAAAGGATAGGAAGGATCCTAGAAGATCAGAGAGAGAAAGAGGTCAGAATCTTGCTTGCACAGCTACCCCGTCCTGAGCTTCCTTATAGCATGTCTTCCTGTACCGCCTGGAGTGGCTTCTCCTTGAGAGGGGCAGCCCATCCTGCAGACAGGCTTTCTGCCATGAGCTTGGCCTTGGAGTCTGCTAACTTTATCCTCATTCTTTTTCATGATGTAGCGAAGAAAAATGACAGTATTTCAAATCAAAGACATAGACCTCAGAGGCACCCAAGCTCTGGAAATCCCATAGTGAGAAACACTAAGAGCTGGCAGCCCATGTACTTCTGCAAATGGGTCAGTATGTTCCCAGTCAAAGTGCCAAATGGCAAGGTTGGTGGCTCTTCAGGTTTCTAGCCACAGCATTTTTCCTTCTGTTTCTTTGTAGTTAATCATTTAACAGATACTTCTTGAGTGTCTGTAGTGGCCAAGGCCCTGTGCTAAGCACTTAGCTTGATGACACCATGAAGAGGCAGCTTCCGCCTCACAGAGGTCCCTAACTGGCTTCATGGGTTAGAGGTAGCTTGGCATGAGCACGAAGAGACTTGGCAGCGTGAATTCTGGCCCAGCCGTGCTACCTGTGAATTAGCTAAGTATCCTAGGGTTGGCTCATCAATAAAAAGAGAGAATAAGATGTCAGGACACTTGGTGCCTAGTAGGGAGTCAGTAAATATTCACTCAGTTATATATGGACTAAATGCTGCTTTTCCCAGTATGTACTTTTCAAAATTTCAGAATTTTATGATTGAATTAGATCATACAGAATTTAAGGATTATGCTGAAGTTGCTACTCGGATCTAGTAGTATAAATTAAGGGCACATCTTATTCTTTCCTGTGTTATATTTCAGAAAGGAAATGTTTCAACAGTAAATTTTATAAGAAGAAAAGAGTCAAGTTGTGGGTAACGGACCCTATTTCAAGTGAGGGTCTCAAAGTGTTAAATTGTCTGTGTTGTGTTCTGTGTTGCACTAGTTGCAAGGTGACAGCCTGGGGCAGCCCCGTGTTCATGCATTTTGTGTCTCCCCTCAGTAGTGTAAGGAGAGCTGGAGAGAGTGCATTGGCCCAGTTCTCCAGAGCAGTCCCAGCTGGTGTGAGTGAGCAAAGCTAATGGTTCAGGGAAGGGAGGCAACTTTGGCTCAACAGCAATGTTGATCTGGGAAACAAGATCAGTGAGGAAGTTGGGACCCAGGCTGGCAGTGAGATCTGTGCCTGAGGGGACACAGCTGCAGGGGGTGGTGGCCAGCGATCTCCCTGGAGGAGGGGATGAGGTCTGAGGGGACACAGCTGCAGGGGGTGGTGTCCAGCGATCTTCCCAGAGGAAGGGATGGGCAGGAAACACCTGTCAGCAGCTTGGGACAATTTGTGTTTTCACTGCAACCTGAGAAAAGTCATTCTCTTTGAGTCTGGATAATCTGTCCAGAAATTTCTTCCTCCTCCTCCTCCTAAGAGCTAAACTGAAAGTTAGATTTAGCCTTGAGCTAAAGTTTCACAAAGGAAAGTTATCTTGAGGGCAGCAAATATAGTAGAGTGACGATGAAAGCGAATATAAGTTACGGTGGCGTGCTGGCTCCAGAGCTGTCTCCGCCAGGATTTAGTGGGCAGCTCGTGAAACATGATGGAACATTCACCCCACACCAAGGCTCAAGTTACACTGGGCCCTAACCTGTGAAGGCCCGTGATGGGTAATTTGCACACCAGGACGTGCTTGGGACTTTTGTCTTGTGGTTCATGCTATATAAATGTACCCATTAAATGGTTAGGTTTTATTATACAAAAAGATGCTTCTGACTGCCCAAAGAATGCTACTTAGAGCACTTGTAGTTTGTGGAAATGTTAAATATTAATTAGAAATCCGATCAAGTTAGTACCACCCTGAAAGAAAGGGCTGCGATCTCACGTTGGTTGGTAAGCAAGAGTGCCATCCTTCTCAGCAGGTCAGTAATAATAAATTGTGCTTGAGGCCCATTTTGAGCCAATGGGATGCCTGCGAAGTATCATGGAAGTATGAGACTGTTAAGCCCTGGGCAGTATCCTCTGTGATCATATATGCCTATGAAGTGTGTATAGCCATGTGGAGCTGCTTCCTGAGAGGTCTGAGGGAGCAAACGTGATGGCACAGCTGCCGCCCTGACTCAGCAGCTGTGTCTTCTTCTGACCACAATAAGGGTCTTCCTTGAATAAGGGGTTGGAAAGATAGATGTTAAGAAAACTGGCATAGGCTCGGCGCCTGTGGCTCAGCGGGCTAAGGCGCCAGCCACGTACACCTGAGTTGGCGGGTTCGAATCCAGCCTGGGCCCGCCAAACAACAATGATGGCTACAAGCCAAACAAAAATAGCCGGGCATTGTGGCGGGCGCCTGTAGTCCCAGCTACTTGGGAGGCAGAGGCAAGAGACTCGCTTGAGCCCAGGAATTGGAGGTTGCTGTGAGCTGTAATGCCATGACACTCTACCCAGGGCAACAGCTTGAGGCTCTGTCTCAAAAAAAAAAAAAAAAGAAAAAGAAAACTGGCATAAGGCTAATTTATAGTGGGAACAATGGTTTCAGATTTTGAAGGGAGGGTTGGTGGTAGTAATGTCAAGGACAGAGGATGCAATCCTAGTGCTGGGGCTGGAAGTCCTGACCCCAGCACTGCAGAAATACCTTAAATTCTACACAGGAACAGTGAGAAAAGATTCTGAGACATAGGCAGTTTTATTTCTAGTATGTCGTTACTGTTTAGACTTTTATTAAATAGATGTTTTTCCAGATACTAATAGCTTTATCTGTTAAACATAGGGCTGAGTGCGGTGGTTCTTGCCTGTAATCCCAGCACTCTGGGAGGCCAAGGCAAGCAGATTGCTTGAGCTCAGGAGTTCGAGATCAGCCTGAGCAAGAGCAAGACCCCTAAAAATGGAAAAGTTAGCCAGGCATAGTGGCAGGAGCCCATTGTCCCAGTAAGAGTTTGTCTCCCCACCCCCCCCCAAAAAGGTTATATGTGTTAAGTATAAAAAGCATACGGGGCTCAGCGCCTGTAGCTCAGCAGCTAGGGTGCCAGCCACACACACCAGGGTTGGCAGGTTTGAACCTGGCCTGGGGCCTGCCAAACAACAATGACAACCATAACAACAACAACAAAAATATCCAGGCAGTGTGGCAGGTGCCTGTAGTCCCAGCTACTTGGGAGGCTGAGGCAAGGGAATAGTTTAAGCCCAAGAGTTGGAGGTTGCTATGAGCTGTGACCCATGGCACTCTACTGAGGGTGACATAGTGAGACTATGTCTTGAAGAAAAAAAAGCATAAGGAGGAAAAAATTACTTCCCCTTTTGAATTTTTTAAAGATTTATTTATTTATTATTGAGACAAGGTCTTGCTCTGTTAAAGTTCAAGTGCAGTGGCTCCATCATAGCTCCTACAATACAACCTCAAACTCGTGCGCTCAGCCTCCTGAGTAGCTAAGACCGCAGGCACACACCATCATATCTGGCTAATTAAAAAAAAAAAAAGTTTAGAGAAATAGGGTCTTGCTCTGTTGCTCAGGTTGGTCTCAAACTTTAGACCTCCAGGGATCCTCCCACCTGGGTCTCCAAAAGTGCTAGGGTTACACTACTAGCACTAGTAGTGTGACCCACTACTTCCAGGCCTTTATGGCTTTTAAGGGAAGACTTCCTTCATTTTGAAGAAATCTGAGTTTTAATTAAGATTGGGTTCTTTCGTGAGAGTAATAAACATATATTAGATTTACCGTCTTAATCATGTCTACCCGTACGGGTTCAACGGCATTAAGTGTACTCGCATTGCTGTGCAACCGTCCATCTTCAGAACTATTTTTTGGGTTAAATGCTTTTAATGTGCATCGTTGTTTGTTATGGACCAGGGAGCTTGGTACGTGGAGCCACCATTTCATTAAGGTTGTTCAAGTGTAGGAGGGCAGCCCTCTGCAAAGAGTCTGTTTCCTGTCTCACATGATCTCTTTCCTCTCTTGGGCTAAGGATGAGGGATGCCTGGGGGTGTCCCCTGGTGCTCTAATGGGAAACTTCATTTATATAAAACTCTCACCATCCAAACCACAGACTCTAATAATGGAAAGAGGGAGCCTGGGGTTTCTCCCAGATAAGGAAGCCAAGGCCCAGCCAGGCGGCAGGTGTCCCTAGAGCTATGCCAGCCCAGCCTTGTGAGCCCCGGGCCTAAGCTCACTTCTTTCCACCAGAAACCTCCACACTCCTCACCAAACTCCTTTCAAGCCTGGACCATAGGCCCAACTTGATTTGCTGAGGCTTAACTTGCTGAGCCACGTCTGAGACCAGATGTGTTCCCACTGCAGAGCACTGTCTTGGTACAGCATTGACCTCTGACCTCTGAGAGTGATCCACCCCCCTCTCTCAACCTCAATTAAGGGAGGAGTCAAGTTCCCTTCGGTGCCTAAAGGAGAAAAATGGTCTCTAGTCCCAGGAATCTGATCACAGAGAAAAGGGGTCAGAATGCAGCATAAATCAGTGAGGACGTTGCCATGAAATACCAGAAGAGGCTTCTTAGAAATATGCAGGGATAAGCTGCAGGCCCCGAATCCTCCGATGAAACAGAGCAAACCCTTATGTTGCTCTTGGGGCTTTTGTCTTTTGGGTTTTTTTTTTTTTTGGAAACAGAGTCTCACTTTGTCACCCCCTGGTAGAGTGCTATAGAGTCACAGCTCACAGCAACCTCAACTCTTGGGCTCAAGTGATTCTCTTGCCTCAGCTTCCCAAGTAGCTGGGACTGCAGGCGCCCGCCACAATGTCCAGCTATTTTTTTTTTAAGTGAAGTTTATTTATTTTTATTTATTTATTCATTTTTTTGTTGTTGTTTGCAGTTTGGCCAGGGCTAGGTTTGAACTCACCACCCTTGGTATATGGGACCAGCACCCCACTCACTGAACCACAGGCCCCACCCAATGTCCAGCTATTTTTATAGACAGGGTCTCACTCTGGCTCAGGCTGGTCTTGAACCCCTGAGCTTATGTAATTCACCCACTCGGCCTCCCAGAGTGCTGGGATTACAGGTGTGAGCCACCACACCCGGCCCTCCTTATGTTGCTCTTGGTTAGGACAAGTCAGTAAACAAATTACATGGCTGTCATTAAATCAGGAGTGCTACTAAGTGACAAGGCTGGGTAGTAATTCTGCCAGCCTCCCTGGGTTGTAAGCATTCCAGGCATTATGGGTTTAATTGTATAGAACACACAACCTGGCCTTCTGACCTGCACTTCATGCCTGTGACAATCATGTCCCCTCTTTCAGAGGTCAGCTCTGTGGCCGAGGGCCATTCCTGCTGTTGGTTTATAGTTCATCCAAGTTTGTGAACAAAATTGCTTTCCTGGGGCACACTGTCTACTAACACGACCACAAAACCCGCCTTGCCCATGGTAAAGAGGCTCTTCTGTGGGTAACCACCTGCGCCATGTGGGGATGGAGGGTCCCTGTGTCCTAGTGGAGGTGCCAAGGAAAGCTGATCGCTATTTTTGACTTCTCACCCCTTTTTAGGGAGACCAGACTGCCTTGCACCGAGCCACGGTGGTGGGGAACACAGAGGTCATCACAGCACTCATCCAGGAGGGGTGTGCGCTGGACAGACAGGACAAGGTGAGTGGGATGCTCAGCTTGCTCACAGCCCAAAGTGCCGAGGGCCTGTGCGGGAAGCTTTTGAGTGCTCAATATGTTATCTTTTCCAAGTCTTACTGGTCATGATTCACCAGGATGCTATCAGCCCAGGTTTCCTTTGAAAGAGTATCTGGTATTTTAGCCAATTATATTTTTTAAAATAATTATTTCTCCTGTTCTGTGGCACCAGTAACAATCACATAAATCTAAACAATAAAAAATATCTAGAAGTAAGGACCTGTGGAAGCCTGGATGGGGCAGGGGAAGGAATGTTCCCCTAGGCTTTCTGTTTACTATTTGGTTTTAGTCAAGTGAGCAAGTTAATTTCTTTAAACTATGTTGGGGCTCAGTGCCTATAGCAGTGGTTATGGCATCAGCAACATACACCCAGGCTGGAGGGTTCGAACCCAGCCCAGGCCAGGTAGACAACAATGACAGCTGCAACAAAATAGCCAGGTATTGTGTCAGGCGCCTGTAGTTCCAGCTACTTGGAAGGCTGAGCCAAGAGAATCACTTACGCCCAAGAGTTTGAGGTTGCTGTGAGCTGTGATGGTACAGCACTCTACAGAGGGCGACATAGTGAGATAGTGAGACTCTGTCTCAGGGAAAAATAAATAAATAAATAAATAAAATAAACTATGTTGGAAGGGGAAAAAAATCAAAATCAATTGTTACTTTAAGAAATCCCAATGACACATACCCAATGTTTTTAAATTGTCTAACAATCATAAAACTTTGAACTTCACAATTAGGTGCAATTCAGCCTCTGCTTATTAAAACAACTTTTCATTAAAATGTGATATGCATATTGAAAAGTGCGCAAGCAATAAGCTTGCAGTTTAGTGTGTGTCGTCAGCTGAGCACACCTCCGTGAGCACCCAGCTCTAGAAGCAGCGCACCCCCAGCGCCCAGGGCCCCGCACTCCATGCCCCCTTTTGGTCAGCCCCTTGACCCTTTGCTCTTGCTTCTACAGTGGGGCTGTCTGCCTGGGCCACACATACCTGGTACCATCCCCAGTACCACCCGTCCCCTGACCTTTGGGACCCCAGGCTTCCCCTCATGGGTGTGAGCAGCGTTAGGCCTTGCCTCTTCTGTGCATGTTTCTAGCTATTTCCAGGAGTCCAAGTGTGAGTGAGTAAAACCCGAAACCTGAGCCAGGATGCAGATGAAGATGCACCTGCCTGGCCCGGAACCACCTGCAGGTGGTGCTACCTCCCCTCTCCGTGCCCTTTCCTTCCTGGCTCCAGCCCATTCAATTGCATTTACTGTTTCTTTTTTTAAATGGTAAGTTAAGCAAACGTGAGTGGTGTTTCTTAGCTGATCTCTATTAAAGGTACACAGTGAGCACACCCATTTGTCTTATTTCCAGACGTCCCTAAGTCCCTGCTCATCCTGCGCTTCTGACCCTGAGCTTTTGTTTGTTTGTTTGTTTTTTGAGACAGAGCCTCAAGCTGTTGCCCTGGGTAGAGTGCTGGTGGCATCACAGTTCACAGCAACCTCCAACTCTTGGGCTTAAGTGATCCTCTTGCCTCAGCCTCCCAAGTAGCTGGGACTATAGGCACCCGCCACAACTATAGGCACCCGCTGTTTTTTGGTTGCAGTTGTCATTGTCTGGCAGGCCCGGGCTGGATTCGAACCTGCCAGCTCTGGTGTATGTGGCTGGCGCCTTAGCCGCTTGAGCTACAGGTGCCTGACCGCTGAGCTTTTAGATTAAGCTGGATGAGATTAAAGTTTGGAGAATTAGCAGGGGGAATGCTACTCCTGGGCCCCAAACTCGTAAAACTGGACTCTTCCTTTGGCTGCTCATTTCCGCTTCTCTCTGGGGTGCGGAGCGGAGCATCCTGGGGAGGAGGCTGGAGGCGAGGAGGAAGGCAGCGCGGCCTGGGCTGCTCTCTGCAGGCAGGAGCTGGCCGCTATGTGGGCCTGGGAGCTTTTCTCAGCTGGGGTTCCCAGAGAGACAGCCCTAAAGGCTAAGGCTCTACTGTGTGTTGTGAATTCATTTCTCTTTGGTGTGTCTAGAATGAATCTTTTTTTTTTTTTTTGAGACAGAGCCTCAAGCGGTCACCCTGGATAGAGTGCTGTGGCATCACAGCTCACAGCAACCTCCAATTCCTGGACTCAAGCGAGTCTCCTGCCTCCGCCTCCCAAGTAGCTGGGACTACAGGCACCCGCCACAACGCCCGGCCATTTTTTGGTTGCAACCATCATTGTTGTTTGGCGG
>CAUYON010102340.1:0-10190 GCA_963573935.1 Arctocebus calabarensis | reverse complement strand
CCAGACCTTTGGATACCCTCCTGGAATACACTTATATGTCCATATTCAAAGTGTTTCCATCAGACGAGGCACTGTGGCCCATGCCTGTAATCCCATGATATGAGGAGTTCAACACCAGCCTGAGCAAGAGTGAGACCCTGTCTCTACCAAAGAAAAAACTGGAAAAGAAAATTAGCCGGACATGGTGGCATGGGCCTACAGGCCTCACTGAAGCAGGAGGATTGCTTGAGCCCATGAGTTTGAGACTGCAGTGAGCTATGATGTTGCCACAGCAATCTAGCCTGGGAGATAGATTAAAACTCTGTCTCAAAAAATAAATAAATAAAGAGTTTTAATCAAAGACAGCTTCTCTCCCTGTCTATAGCCTCCAATAAGAGCCAGTGTTACCCATTTCTGGGTTCCACTTATAGAAGTTTGGACTGGACAGTTGAGTTGTAAAGCCCTACTTTGCATCGGGAAGCTATATCCTTTGCTAAATAAAGCATTGTTGGAAATCACTGAGATCCCACAGTTTCCTGCTCCTCCCTGGACACCTGCAGACTGTTCTATTCACAGCAGCCTTTTTGGGGTCTCTTCACAATGTACTCAGCACACCTAAGATGGCATAAGTTGTTAGTGGTGGTGCCTGGTCTGCTATCCTCAGTTCAGTATGCTTTCTAGGACCCAAATAGCAGTAAGAGGGTGTAATCAGAAACATACTTAAAAAATTAATATCACAAAACTGGATCATGAATTGGATGGGGTGGGGATGGAGAAATAAAGGTGTTGAAATGGCTTCCTGGGTGAAGAAATGGCCCACATTCCTGGCTGGACAATGATACCACTCAGTGAAGGGCGTTTGATATGGAAGCAGGCTGAAGAACTGAGGCAGAAGATAGTGATGTTATTTTTCTAGATGTTGAGTGTTTGAAGGCTTTGAGACACCCCAAAAGGAATGTCAACTAGGCAGTTTGATGTACAGAGAAATTCACCATTTTTTAAATTTTTTTAAATTTCAAATTAAAATAAGGGTACAAATTTTTAGATTTCATTATTTTCACTTCTAAGGAAAAGTTCAAGTTGTAATTGAGCCCTTCACCAAGGGGCATGCTGAACACCCTCACATTATATACATTAGGTAAAAAGCACAACATTATATTTGTGTTTTATCATTCACATGGGCACGTAGTTATTTACATATTGGTTTCATATTAGTATTGAGTACATTGGATAAATTTTTTTCCCATTCTTGAGATACTTTACTAAGAAGAATGTGTTTCAACCCCATCCAGGCAAACATAAAAGATGTAAAGTTTCCATCTTTTCTTATGACTGACTAGTACTTCATGGAATACATATGCCATAGTTTGTTAATACATTCATGGGTTGATGGGAACCTGGGTTACTTCCATGACTTGGCAATTGTAAGTGACCTGAAATAAACATTCTGGTGCAAATGTCAATGTAGTAAAATAATTTTCGTTCTTCTGGGTTTTGGCCAGAGAAATATCCATAACCTTCTAATAGCTGAAAATTAAAGTCCTGGGAGATGAATTTACCTAAGAAGAGAAAGAGCTTTGAGCAATGAGCACATTGAATGGCCGTATTCAGGATCAGCAAGAAACGAAGAAAGAGGATACAGCCAGAAAGACAGAAAAACCAAGGGGATGTGGTGTCATGGAAGCCAAAGGTGTTTTCAGAAAAGAGAGAGGGCCTGTTCAACAGTCAGACACCAAGAAGGTCAAGCAAGACAGTGGCAGATGAAGGTCTTGGGGTTTTGTGACTGGGAAGGTCATGACTTTTCCACGAGTGATGAGAACAGAAATCAGATGAGTGTCAACTCAGAAGTGTGTGGGACATGAAAAAGAAAAGGATCCAGTAAGTGTCTCCCACTTTTTACAGCGATTTGCCTGCGAGGGAAAGCTATAGAAGTGAGGACAGAGGCTATAAGGAACGGGTTTACAAGGGGAGATTTTTGTGGTCGTTTTACATTTTTGTTGTTGTTGTTGTTTGCTTTTGTTTTTGAGATAGAGTCTCACTATGTCACCCTGGGTAGAGCGCTATGGCGTCACAGTTCACAGCAACCTCAAACTCTTAGGCTTGAGCAATCTTCTTGCCTCAGCCTACCGAGTAGATGGAACTACAGCCGCCCACCACAATGCCCTGATAGTTTTCCTATTTTTAGTAGAAATGGGGTCTCACTCTTGCTCAGGCTGTTCTCAGACACCTGAGTTCAAGAAACCCACCCAATTTAGCCTCCCAGAGTGCTAGTATTACTGGCACGAGACACCATGCCCAGCCCATTTGATGTTCTTAATAGGAGAGACTTTTAATTCAATAGGGAAGTTTCTGGCTCAAGATGGAGATGGACTTTACAAGAGAAAGCAGAAAGAAAAAGGTCAAAGGTCCTTGATAGGGTGGGAGACACTGGGACCCAACACACAGGTGGGGGGGCTGTACTACTGTGGAGGACAGGAAGATGTCAGTGGGCCTATAAGTGCGTTCTCTGACTGGACAGTGGGCGGGGCTGCTGCTGCTATTTCATTAACCAATCAGGAGCTGAGGTCATCAATTAGCAGAAGGGGTGAGAAGCAGAGGTTTGGGGAAAGTGAAAAGGTTTGAATGGTCCTTGGAAAGAATGAGAGTATGGGCCAACCCGCTGTATGATTGTAGGGCAATGTTAGAATCTGTTCTGAGGGAACACAGATTTGCATTGAAATCAATTTTTCTGCCTGTATAACCCTCTCCAGTTTGGGGATCCTGGAACAGCATTTAAAAAACAGAAGAAAGAAAGAAAGAAATTAGGCAGAAGAATTTCACCTAAAAACTCCACCTCCCATTCACCGTGGGACTGGGGGCATCATTTATGGCATTCAGCCCTCAGTTTTAACTTCTGCAAAAGATGGAGAATTGCACACATCCTGCCACATTTGGGGGTTGGGAAGGAACCAGAGACACAGAAGAGGGGGGACAAGTGGAAGAGGCATAGTGTGCTACATGTGTCTCAAAGGCTCAGGCCCAGGCCACTGCTCGTGCCTCTGCAGCTCTCATAAATCTCTGCAGAAGGTAAGAGGGGTCAGTGGATAATGGAAACAGCTAAGTGGGCATGACCCACTCTGCACTGGGGCAGCAGAAATTCCCGATAAGTGGTGTTCCGAGAAGTGTCTGACCTCACTCAAAGGCACCAAAGAAGGTGATTCCTTAGAAATATGGGGGAGGATGTCAGTGGACCCTCAGCCAAGTCCTACAGTGGCTGGAGAAGGAAGTCTGGGGGTCTACATCAGGGAGGACGATGACTTTCAGAATTCTTGTTTCCACTCCTGATGAGCTGAGGTGGGGTCCCAAGGGACAGACCAGGGGAACCTGGCATCCTATAAAAAATACCTAGTAGCAATGTGTCATGTGCATCAAAATTATTGCACTAATTAATACCTCCCATGAAATACTTAGTCTTCCTTCCTAACCCGTTCTACCCTAGGTGAAGGTTCAGGTCAGACCCAAATAGGGAAGAGTGACTTATAACTGGTTGATTACTCCCACCCCCAGTTCACACACACACGTGCTCAGGCATGCAAACACACACTGGATCCCTTTCTGTTCTTACACATTGTGACCATTTCTATCTCTGCCTTTGAATTTTCTGGAACAACTGCTGGGAATGTTCTTCCTCTATGTTTTCTTGGGACTCACTCATTCCATTCAGGCCACAGCTGAAATGTGTGATATTTCACACATTGTGGAGTTATGTATGTAATTTGCAGCTAAACCCCAGATTTGACGTGTCTTTATTATTGTACTAAGGAGTTTAAGACCATTCTGAAGGCAATGGGGAGCACTCAACAAGGGTTTTTTGGCAGAAGAAAGAAGCTTATTTGAATCAGAGCTTTAGATAGATCGTTTTGGTGGTGATTTGTACAGTGACTTGCAAAGGGACAAGACTGTAAGGCAGGAAGCCAATCACAAGTTCGTAGTAAAAGTCGAGAGGAGCTAGCTGTAAAGAAGCTCAAGAGTAGTGATGGAAAAAACTGATGGAAACAATACTTAGGAATCCGTAAGTGGAGGAGCCCATGTAAGCACACATGTATTTGTTCACACACCTTGAACACAGAACTTGCTCAGATAGAAACCCAGAGAGAGAAGCCAGTAGGTGACAATGCATGAAGAGACCTTCATCCTGTGGATTTTTTTGTTTTAGTTCCACAAAACATGGTGTGGGAGAAATGCAGAAAGAAATACCATCAGCTCATTTCTTTAATCTACAGACAAAGTTAGGTTTGCATCTGAAAATCAGCTCCTTATTGATCTTAACCTTGTTAATATTCATGAAGCTCTACCAAGAAGTAGGAGATTTTAACACAGTGGCCCCCACACTCTAAATCAATTCTCATTGATTTAAATTGGCTTCTTCCATCCAAGCATTGATGTGACCCCCTCCCATGGAAACCTGTTCCCAAGGTCCTTTGAAACACAGGTGATGTAAGGAGCTTGTTGGCCCTTCCTGCCATTGTCTAGACATTGGGTGCACTTAGAGAAGAGAGAAAGAGATGGTGTTTGGGCAGTTTCTGCTCCTTTTAGGGGATATTTGGATCTATAGCCTCCTCAATCCATTCATCCACAAAGCCACCTACTCCTCAATCCTAGCCCATGGGAAGAAAGACAGAGCCCTTGCTACTTTCAGGCTCATGTCAATTTCAGGACAAAACAGATTTTTCCATAAGGTTATATGTTGCCTGTCCTTAGAGGCCTCTAACAGGCTGGAGCAACAACCCACTCAAATGTAATTGAGCTGAGTACAGAACAGGAGCCCACAAACAAACCCACATCATCTCTGGCTCTGAGCTCTGTCTTCTCCCTGACCTGCTCAAGGACCAGGCCTGAAGGCTGAGTCATTCCTCGCAACAAAGGTTTCTTGTGAGGGTCTGGAAACCAGAGCAGGCCACTTTCTTTTATACTTATTATATTTTTCTCTGCTTCATATTTTTTTATATTTTATATATTATATTTTCCTTTTATTTTGTTAATGAAAATACTTGTGTCATGTATCAGGGAAATGTCCAAATGATGTGTTTTAAGGTACTATTAGCTCCCGATTGTACCCCAAGGAAAGAGAGTTATAATTGATTGTAGAAAATCTCGGGAGCACTAATCTGAAGTGGTGATTTGATTTCCCTTTTGGTGCACACCATAGAGCATCCCAGAGACCCCAGGGCAGACTGGGAGATACAACCCTGCTCTGTTCCAATCTGTTCAACTGCTCCTCAGATGAGCCACACAGTGAAGGTGGTGTCTTCAGCACACTCCCTAGTTGTCTGAACACTTCCTCTATCACCTATGCTGTTAGCTGATTTCAGACTTAACCTCATCCACTCCTTCCTTTTCCCAAAACACACACATGCACACACAGCAAGGCCCAACCTATCACGGAAACCACACTGTGACCTTCCATTCTTTTATTCAACCCATATTTACTTACTAAGTCCCTACTATGTGCCAAGCACTGTTCTGGGTGTTGCAAATTCAGTGAGGAACAAGAAGAAAGACTCTATGCTTGTGGTGGACAGACATGAAGGAGATCCTATGACCACCACCTCCTGGTATGTATGCTCTGCACCATCCCTTCTGCCTGGCTGTGGATGGGACCTGTGACTTGCTTTTAACCATCTGAATGCTATAAGGACAATGTCACTACCATGATTGCACACATGGGATTGCAATGCCCATCTCACTGAGAGATTCCCACTTGGTGAGAAATTGAGGGGAGCCAGCAAAAAACTGGATTTTGACAGCAACATAAATATGCTCTTCCCCAGTTGAGCCTCGGATGAAAACTCAGCCATGTCTGACACCTTGATTGCAGCCTTTTGGAGAATTCAGCTAAACTCTGCCCAGACTCTGAACCCATACAAACAATATACCCACAAAACCATGTGCATTGTCCTAAGCCACTAATTTGTGGTAATTAGATGTATAACAATACATAACACAATGCTGGTGTAGTTTACATTGTTGCATAAATAGTATCATTTAGTGGTCAAGATATCAAATATCAGGCTCATCTAGAATCAACTGTGCTCAAACTCTATTTAGAGAACTTGGCAAGTACTAAGTGTTGATTTTATATTTTCTGATCTCCAAAGCCCCATGAAGAAGATATTATTATTACCTCCATTGCATGGCTGAGTAGAATGAGTCACAAAAATATTAAGTAGTTTTCCCAGTGTACCGCAGCTTGGCAATGGTTGAGCTGTTCATTTGGAAGCAAAAATGATATTTTTTATCTATCTATCTATCTATCTATACACATATACATATATATGAAGCAAGAGGAAATAAATTTCTGGTTACTCCACCTTTCACAGAAAAATCTAGAGCAGGACTTGGTCAAAAGTGTTGTCTTATCCATTTTTACATTTCTATTAAAATCTAATTCCAAAGATCCTATTGAACACTGAGTGTCTCAGTGTGCTGAGACCACCTGCAGAGAGTGTGGCCCTGCAAGCAGAGTAGTTCAGGCCTTGCCTATATGCCTGGTGTGTTGGTCTGGACAATCCAGGTGCAGATGAGGAAACTGAGGGTACAAACTTCATGTATTTTATCACAGGCCATCTGGAACCAGACTCTGCTATTCATACTCATGCTATTTCTACTTCTTTCTCTGCTTTATTGCCTTGCAGAAAAGTATATATATGAATGGATTAATAAATTGTGGTATGTGTACCACATGGAATACTTTGCAGTCTTAAAAAAAAGTGAAGACTTTACCTCTTTTATGTTTACATGGATGGAACTGGACCATATTCTTCTCAGTAAAGTATCTCAAGAATGGAAGGAAAAGTATCCAATGTACTCAGTACTTGTATGAAACCAATTTATAATTACTCCCTTGGGAAGGGAGGAGGAAGGTTTCATAGAGGGAGGGTAAATGGGTGGGACCTCACCTTTGGAGCATATTGCAAGGGTACAAGTCAAATCTATCAAGAATAGAACATAAATGTCTTAACACAATAATTAAGTAAATGAGGTGAAAGCTATATTGATTAGTTTGATGTAAGCATTCCAAATTGTATAAAAAAACAACACATTGTACCCCACAAATGCATAAGTGTATTCATGATCTATGTGTATATGACTTAATAAAAGGGAAAAAAATGAAGAAGAAAAGTATAGCCTGAGTTTCTCCTTCATTTTTAGGTGCCCTGCTAATTTAGCAAATTCCTCTGAATTCTTCTTCCATTTGTTCTTCCCAAATTGAGTTGGAATCTGCTTTGTGCCAAGTGCACTTCAAACCTCAGAAATACAAACATGGATAAGACAGTGCCTTTGACCAAGTCCCACTGCAGATTTGGGGGGGAGGGGTAGAGTAGGCAGCAATTCATTTCATCTCGCTTTATTTATATTCTTATGTGTATAATATCATTTGTTCTTCCCAAGACATTATAAATAAAAAAGAAAGAAAACATTGCATTCAAAAACAAACCTATTCTTTGAGGAGGCCTAACAACTGATTAAAGTAGAAAATGTTCTTATGTTTAAGTCTATTTGTCACCATTCTAACTATTTTCTTTTCTTTTCTTTATTTATTTTCTTATGTGCGAGGGTACCAAGGTTTTGGTTATGTACGTTGCTTTTGTGCCATTTAGATCAAAGTTGTAAGTGTGCTTATCACTTAGTAGCACTTATATATGCTAACGACAGTCCAGCTAAGAACCAAATGAAAGACTCAATACCCTTCACAATAAAGAAAATAAAATGCTTTGGAATATAGTTAACTGAGGTAAAAGATCTCTACAGGGAGAACTACGAAACAGTAAAGGAGGAATAGCAGAGGACCCACTGCAGACTATCAGATGTAAATATTTTGCCATCAAGGACACGTCCATGTGGTTTACTTTTGTATCTCTACTACTGAGTGCACAACTGGCTGGAGCTTAGCAGCTGCCCCTCCCTTATATTTTAAACCAACGGCTCTGCACATAGTTGGGAGAAAGCCTCCTTGGCCCCTGATCTGGGTCTTGGCAGCTTCTTCTTTAACTCCAAGAAGTGATCTCTAAAACTCACTCACTTCCACACCTCCATACCTTTGACTGTGACCCTCCCTCCACCTGCCCTGCCCTTCAGACCCTCTCCTCTTACCTGTAATTTCTTGCTAATCCTTCAAAGCCCAGGATGGTTATCTCTGCTCTGCAGCTATTCCTTCCTCTCCAGCACAATTAATGATGCCCTGGTCACTTTCTTCCAGCAACTTTACACATTTTGATTGTATCGTTGAACATATTCTATTTGGTTAATTTTCTTTGTTTGTTTTTTTTTTTTAAATGTCTTCCACCAGGCTGAAAGTAACTTTGGAAATCCAGCTTCCAACTCAGCATAGATTAGCAGTTTAACAAATACTGAATGAACTGAATTTAGCTCATTCATTTCACAAATGTTTATTAATCACAATCTATGTGCCGGAATTTTTTCTAGCTTTGGGGAGTCAGCTGTAAACAAAACGAGGCAAAACATCCAGCCCTTGTGGAGCTTATATTGTATTGATTGCACTTGAAATGTCTGCTTCTCTTGGCTCTCTTTGGCCAGGCTTTAATTAATTTCCTTTGCACTGTCTTTCAATTTGATGCCAAGACCCTGGCTACGTGACTTGGGATTTATCTCGGGAAGCCAGTTTGTGCAAACATCTCTCCAGGCCCTGGGAAATCCTGGAGAAGCCCGAAAAGTAAGAAGATCATCTTGTTAACACACACACCAGTGCATATCTGTCCAAATGAAGTTGTCTTCTCAGAAGCAGCCCCTGTGGGAAGCCATGCTCCTTCTCAGTAAGGCTGCCAACATTTCAACCATTTTTGGACTCTTATTTTGGAGCTGCAGGTGGAATTTGCAGCACATTTGTGAACAGACTCCATTGGTGGAAATGTCCCTTTCAGGGCTTCATTTGCCACTAGAGCATGCCTAGAAGTATTTTATAGACAAGATAGGTGATGAGCTTACCAATAGGGCTGCATAGAAGCAAGAAGAAGAAAAGGAAGAACTCCAGGTGCATACAGTAACCCCGTCTCTTCATCCTGTATTTATGTGATAGAGGCCACACTGTGGCCAATATCTTTTTTTTTTTAATTGAATCATAGCTGTGTACATTAGTTCAATCATGGAGTACAGTGTGCGGGCCTCATATACAATCTGAGATATTTTCATCTGCCTGTTCAACATAACATTCGTGAGATTTTCTCATAACAATATCTTAATTGATAACTTCGCTTCCCTGGGAAGATGGAAAAGGGAATAAAAGCCATGTCTACTCCCACCAAGGAGAGATAGGAGATTTGGCACATTGAGAGTTGATTGGGTTTAACGACCATACTTCTCATCTCTCGGGAAGACCACAGCAACCTGGCCTTCTGGGTAGGTGGCTGGAACATCAACGAACGTCTCTCTCTGCAGTTTATCATTACACCATCATATTCTCCCAAGACCAGGAATGTAAAGAGTTTAGACATTATTTCCAAAATGGGAATAATGGATCAATAATTAAGTACCTTCTTGGGGTGGAAATTTTCCTTATGACTACTTGAACTTAGTGTGCTGAAATTGAAGGCAAAGACCTTAAGATGTTAAAAGATAATCTCCAAGTGGTGGTTATGGTTTCTTTACATTTTCTTTCATATTCTTATCTGTGACTTAAAAATCATTCTTAACGATCAGAAAAATCTCATTGAAAACAATACTCTGATGAGCATGTTATATGTTAGACTTTGTTTCAAGCTCTCATCTTGCTTGACCTTGAGCATTTGTTCCTCTGTACTTCTCTTTAAATGTGACCTTGAACAACTGATATAAAATGCTCTTCCCAATTCAATTTCCTCATCTGTAAGTGGTAAATAATAATAGCATCTACCTGGGGGTTGTTATGAGGCTTAAATTAGGTAATACATGAAATGCAGTTAACAAAGTTATCTATTAGTAAATTCTCAGTAAAGATCACTTCTTATTACTCTTTCTTTTTTTATTGTTGGGGATTCATTGAGGGTACAAGAAACCATGTTACACTGGTTGCATTTGTTGGTAAAAGTCCCTCTTACAATCGTGTTTTGCCCCCAAAAGGTGTGGCACACACCAAGACCCCAAGACCCCACCCCCCTCACTCCTTCCCTCTCTCTGCTCTTCCTTTCCCCACCACTCCCTCATTCTTCCTCTCTCTGCTCTCCCCTTCCTTCACC
>CAUYON010102336.1:0-32890 GCA_963573935.1 Arctocebus calabarensis | reverse complement strand
TAGTCCCAGCTACTTGGGAGGCAGAAGCAGGAGACTCGCTTGAGCCCAGGAATTGGAGGTTGCTGTGAGCTGTGATGTCACAGCACTCTATCCAGGGTGACAGCTTGAGGCTCTGTCTCAAAAAAAAAAAAAAAAAAAAGGAAAACCTTCTGGTGACTTCTCGGTGCTCTTAGGATACAATTTAAAAATCCCTGCTGTGACCTAACAGGTCTGCATGGTTGTTGCTGTCATTCTGAGCTCCTGACCCACCCTGTTAGCCTCCCTCCTCCTCCAGGGCACCTCAAACTCCTTCCCCTCGGGCTACTCAGGTGTTAATTCCTCTTGGCAGGAAGTACATCCTTCTCAAATGTTAGCTTAAATGTCTTGTGCTTCAATCCCCATCCCCAGGACTAGATCGGATCTCCCTGTTATGTTTTTCTGAAAGTACTCTATTATTGTCTTTCTATGATGGCCACCAGTAATAATCATGCAGTTATCTGTCTAATACCTCAATTGAAGTTCATCTTTCCCACCACTATAAGTTCCCAAACCAGAGACCTTACCCACTTTTGCTCACATTGTATTCCAAGCACCTATTAGACTTCCTAGCACAATAACTACGTGTTAAATGTTTGTTGAAAACACATCAGAGCAGATACTAAAATGCAGTATGGTTTAGTTTTAGTGCATGGAATTTTTGGTATTAAAGAGCATCTTTAATAAACTCAAAATGTACAAGTATTGAGACAGTCACCTTTTCTGAGCATTGCCACCATACACTATGGTTTATCTTGTTTTTCCTTTGCTTTCTCTTTGACATCATCTCTGGCTGTTCAGTGGAGGGTTTTTTGAATCTCCATGAGAAGAGAAACTTCGCTATGCACCCACTGCCCTTTTGCTGCCAGGCTGGCCAGCAGGTTTTCCCCTGCTCTTGCTAAAGTCTTGGGGTTGCACTGGCAGGAATGCCCCCAACCCGGGGCACTTGTGAAGGGGAGGTGCCTGTCTTGACCTTTGGCTTCACCAAGACTGCTGTGCAGTTCCAGTTACTGCTCCTGTGCTGGTTCTCAGCTGTAAGTCCCTGTGTTGTTGCCAATGCTTTTTTTTTTAGAGACAGAGACTCACTTTGTCACCCTCAGTAGAGTGCCCTGGTGTTACAGATCATGGAAACCTCCAGCTCTTGGGCTCAGGCGATTCTCTTGCCTCAGCCTCCCAAGTAGCTAGGACTACAGGTGCCCGCCACTACACCCGGCTATTTTTTTGTTGCAGTTTGGACAAGGCCGGGTTTGAACCCGCCACCTTCGGTATATGGGGCCGGCGCCCTACTCCTTTGAGCTACAGGCACTGCCCCTAAAAGTGTGTGGTCTTAAGTCACTAAGTCACTAAGTTATAATATTGTTTTGCAGCAATACATATTTTCTTTACCTACAGATTTGTGGACGAGAAAACTCCCAACATGGAACTTGGCTAAAGCTTTTTGGATAAAAAGGTTATCCTGTTCTTACTTGTAATTATTTACTTAACAAAAAATGCCTAATCAAGAATGACTTCTGTCTTCTACATCCCTGTAATCCTTCCTTCTGCCTCAGGCATAGGGATTCACCAGTTTCTGCATAAGGAACTACTCCTTTCTTGATAAACCTTGCTTATGAATAGGATCACCCATCCTAGCACAATGTCACTTGTTAACAAAGCATATACTGGGCGGCACCTGTGGCTCAGTGGGTAGGCCGCTGGCCCCATATAATGAGGGTGGCGGGTTTGAACCTGGCCCTGGCCAAACTGCAGCAAAAAATAGCCGGGCGTTGTGGTGGGCACCTGTAGTCCCAGCTACTCGGGAGGCTGAGTCAAGAGAATCGCTTAAGCCCGAGAGCTGGAGGTTGCTGTGAGCTGTGATGCCACAGCACTCTACTGAGGGTGAGAAAGTGAGACTTTGTCTCTAAAAAACAAACACACAAACAAAAAAATCCCAATGCATATACTAAAGATATTTCTCTGGAAAAATGTATGAATGTTAAGTTCTAAACCATATAGGTCATATCAGCAATGTGTCTGAATTATGTTAGTTCTGTTCAATAGAAATATAATGCAACTTACACTTTTCATTTTAAATTTTCCAGAAGCTACATTTAAAAAATTAAAAAGAAACAGATGAGATTGATTTTTATAATATATTTTATTTAATCAAAGATATTTAAAATACAGTTTCAAAAGGTAATCAATGTAATTAAAGAGCGATTTTTTCCTTCTTTTTCCCTTGAGTCTGGAAAATCCCATCCTCTTTACACTAATAGCATGTCTAAATTTAGACTAGTCATGTTTCACATGCTCAGTAAAGCATACCCTGCTCATGGACTAGTGTATTGGACAGCACAGCTCTGAATACTTACACGAGTGTGATAAACCACAGACAAGATTATGATCCACACAAAATTCTGCTTTTAGGTGGCTGGGGTCTTCTGGATTGAAAATGCACATCATAGGGGATTACCAAACTGTGGTCCATGTATAGCACGGTGTACTTCTCAGCCATCTGTGAAAAGAGGGAGACTTTACATCCTATGTGTTTACCTGGTGGAATTGGAACACATTCTTCTTAGTAAAGTGTCACAAGAATGGGAAAAAAGTATCCAATGTACTGCGTACTGATATAAAAGCAAAATATAAACAACTAAATGACCACACAAAAGAAAAACAAAAGTATAGTCTAGTGAGGGGGAGGGGAAAGGAGAGAGGAATAGAGGAGAAGGAAGGAGGGAGGGTGTTTTTAGGGACTCACCTGCTGCGCACAATGTAAGGGTGTTCAGCACACCCCTGGGTGAAGGGCTCAACTACAGTTTGAACTTTACCTTAGAAATGAAAACAACGTAACCTAAACATTTGTACCTGCATAGCAATCTGAAATTTAAAACAAAGAAAATGCATATTTTATATGCATATATGTACGTATAATATGTAAATATAAGTTCTGCATGGGTGGGTAGGCATGGATCAAACAAGGGTTCTCCAGAGCAAAAGAATCAATAGTATACAGAGAGATTTATAGAAAGAGATTTAGCATCAGGGATTGGCTCACGCTGTTATGAAGGCTGACAAGTCCCGTAGTCTGCTATCTGCAGGTTGGATGACCAGGAACATTGGTGGTGTAATTCTAGTCCAATCCCCAAAGCCTGAAATCCAGGTGAGCCAATCATGAGTTCTGGTCCAAGTCCCAAGGCTCATCCAGGAGAAAGATGGATGTCCCAGCAAAAGAGAGAGGAGCTATTGTACCTCTGCCTTTTTGTGCTGTTCTAGTCCTCAACAAATTGGATGGTGCCAAACCTCATTGGTGAAGGTGAATCTTCTGTACTCAGTTTATTGATTCAAATGCCAATCTTTTCAAGAAACCCCCACAGACACACCAAGAAATAATGCTTTACCAGTGATCTGGACATCCCTTAGCTTAGTCAAATTGGCACATAAAATTGATCATTACAGAAGCTTTGGTAGTTGCTATGATTTAATAGCAACACAATGGATCCTTGGCTAATGAAGACTTGATGTTTGTAGTACTGCCTGCATAAGAGTGACTCTTAAGCCAACAATAGTCAAGCTGAAAAAAACAATGGAGGACTCTATTTCTTTTACAATAGTGCCAAAGAAGATAAAATATTTGGGAATTTACCTAACAAAGGACGTGAAAGACCTCTATAAGAAGAACCATGAAACTCTGAGAAAAGAAATAGCTGAAGATGTTAACAAATGGAAAAACATACCATGCTCATGGCTGGGAAGAATCAACATTATTAAAATGTCCATGCCACCCAAAGCAATTTACAGATTTAATGCAATCCCTATTAAAGCAACATTGTCATACTTTAAAGAACTTGAAAATATAGTACTCTGTTTTATATGGAATCAGAAAAAACCTTGAATAGCAAATACATTACTCAGAAATAAGAACAAATCAGGAGGTGTCACATTACTGGACGTCAGGATATACTATAAATCTATAGTGATCAAAACAGCATGGTACTGGCACAAAAACAGAGTGGTAGATTTATGGAACAGAATAGAGAACCAAGAGATGAGCCCAGCTACTTATCGTCATTTGATCTTTGACAAGCCTATCAAAAATATTTAGTGGGGGAAAGACTTCCTATTTAACAAATGGTGCTGGGTGAACTGGGTGGTTACCTGTAAAAGACTGAAACTGGACCTTCACCTTTCACCATTAACAAAAATTGATTCTCACTGGATAAAAGATTTAAACTTAAGACATGAAACTATAAAAATACTAGAAGAGAGTGCAGGGGGAACTTGAAGAAATCAGCCTGGGAGAATATTTTATGAGGAGGACCCTTCAGGCAATTGAAGCAACACCAAAAATACATTACTGGGATCTGATCAAACTAAAAAGCTTTTGCTCAGCCAAGAACACAGTAAGTAAAGCAAATAGACAACCTTCAGAATGGGAGAAGATTTTTGGGTTATGCTTCTGACAAAGATCTGATACCTAGAATCTACAGGGAACTCAAACTAATTAATAAGAAAAGGATAAATAACCCTATTCCTATGTGGGCAAGAGACTTGAACAGAAACTTCTCTGATGAAGACAGGTGTATGGCCTACAAACACATGAAAAAATGCTCATCATCCTTAATCATCAGAGAAATGCAAATCAAAACTACTTTGAGATATCATCTAACTCCAGTAAGATTAGCCTACACACAAAATCCCAAAACTGCAGATGTTGGCGAGGATGCAGAGAGAAGGGAACACTTCTACACTACTGGTCAGAATGTAAGCTAATATGACCTTTTTGGAAAGAAGTTTGGAGAACACTCAAGGAACTAAAAGTAGACTTACCATTTGACCCTGCAATTCCTCTACCAGGTATACCCAGATGATCAAAAATTATTTTACAACAAAAACATTCACACCAGAATGTTTATTGGACCCCAGTTTAGACATGGAAACAGCCCAAGTGCCCATCGACCCATGAATGGATTAACAAATTGTGGTATATGTACACCAGGGAATACTATGCAGCCATAAAAAAGGAGACTTCACATCTTTTATGTTTATCTGGATGGAGCTGGAACATAGTCTTCTTAGTATCTCAAGAATGGAAAAAAGAGTATCCAACGTACTCAATACTACTATGAAATCAATAAATAACCCCCTGCACACTCATACGAATGACAAAACATAACTATAGTCCAGAAAGTAGAAGGGAAGAGGAGAGAGACAGGAGGGGGCGGATATGGGAGGAAGGAGGGTATTCAGGGGAACCTCATCTAATGTGCATGAGGCAATGGTACATTTCAAAACTATTAAGAAGTGAGTATAATTGTGATGGATGTGTTACTTGGTTCAATGTAAGCATTTCACACTGTATATTGAAGCAGTGCCCTGAACCCTATAAATGCATCAATGTACAAAGTTATGATTTAATAAAAAACAATTAAAAAAAAAAAAGGGTGACTCTTAAGGATCTTGCTATGTGTAGATCTTGTAAACATGCTTTGATGTGAACTTGAAGCAGCCTGACTACAGTGCCTTGGCTAACCTGTCTGCATGTCTCTACTTACCTTATCAGCCTAAAGTAGCCACTTAATTTGTTCATTTATAGTTGTGGTATCTTACGGGAGAAATAACATGCATGGTGGAATATACAGATGGTGGATCTTGCCTGTACTGAGACTAAAGCATTTGCCAAGTTAGATTTTGATAGAGTTAGAGGGTCTTTTCAGACTAGACTGCCCTCTCCTCTCTGATTCTATTTAAGCAAAGACTACAGAGTCCTTATGAAATGTTATGCCCCATTTATTGAAACTTTTCATAACTCATAATTTTTCTTTCTTTTCCAGATACTATGCTATCTTATTGGTATTTTTTAATATTATTGCTTAATGAGCCAGATAGAAAATTCTTACTTTTAGTTTAATACATTATTCCTTTCAGAAAATTTCCATTTTAAAATTACATAAAGGAGAAATGATTCACCTTTCCCTGAGGATGTGTAAGTATTCCTCCCTCAGATACAACTGATCCTCAGTTCTGAGGGCCGGAGTGTTTCAGAAGGATTATCCAGACCCACAGCATCACCTCTTTCTTCTGAGGGAGAAGAGCTATGTTGTGAACATCTCCAAAATTTTCGTGGTAAGTGTGTAGGTGTCTGTTTTATCATATTGTGTGTTTTAACTATTTCATATTTTTTTTTCTTTTCGAGACAGAGTCTCACTATGTCACCCTCAGTAGAGTGCTGTGGCGTCATAGCTCACAGCAACCTCCAACTCTTAGGCTTAAGTGATTCTCTTGCCTCAGCCTCCCAAGTAGCTGGGACTACAGGCGCCACAATGCCTGGCTATTTTTTTTTTGTTGTTGTTGTCGTTGTTTGGCAGGCCTGGGCTGAATTCCAACCCTCCAGCTCCAGTGCATGTGATCAACACCCTTAGCAGTTGAGCTACATGAGCCGAGCCAACTATTTCATAATTTAAAACATTTCTTAAGAAAAAGAAGGTCATACAACTTGTTTTCTTTCTTTCTTTCTTTCTTTTTTTTTTTTTTATACGACTTGTTTTCTGATGGGTTTCTTAACTTTGGCACTACTGACCTTTTGGGCTGGCTTTGTTGTTGAGTGCTGTCCTGTATGTTGTAGAATCCCTGGCCTCTGTATGTGACATCTCCTATGTTTGTTCTGTCATTTACGTTCCCACCGTCATACTGATTTGGGGCCCTTACTACCTTTCATGAGGGTAATAACCTTGTCGTAGCCCCCAGCCTTGGATATCAACCAGCCATCCAGCGGCAGGTTGATTACATAGGTTAGATCACAGAGGGGGCAGCTATTTTTCCTCACTGCAATGTGCATTTTCTATAGACATAGGTTTATTTTTCCTGCATGCAGAATTCTTATCTGTGTTATTATCTACAGATTTGCTAAGTACCTAGTTTACCAGTATCCTATTAACCATTACTTCTGACTTGGGAATTTGTTTATTGGTGAATGAAGTCAAGCATTGAGCTACTACTATTGAGATTCACTTTTCTTACCATGTACCCCATTACCTGGAAGTGGACAGGCTTTTAAAAAGGTGGAAGGGGCTTGGCGCCTGTGGCTCAATGGGCTAAGGCGCCAGCCACGTACACCTGAGCTGGTGGGTTCGAATCCAGCCTGGGCCCGCCAAACAACAATGATGGCTGCAACCAAAAAAATGGCTGGGTGTTGTGGCGGGCGCCTGTAGTCCCAGCTACTTGGGAGGCGGAGGCAGGAGACTCGCTTGTGCCCAGGAATTGGAGGTTGCTGTGAGCTGTGATGCCACGGCACTCTATCCAGGGTGACAGCTTGAGGCTCTGTCTCAAAATAAATAAATAAATAAATAAATAAAAAATAAAAATAAAAAGGTGGAAGGTTCTTGGGTAGACCCAGTTGAGGTACCAGCTGGGAAACGCCACCGCGTGTGGTTGTAATGTTGGCAGTCAAGATTCAGTAAATGCAGCTCTTCCATGGCCATAATTGATGAGTTCCGAATATGAAGTAACAGTGACACACACTACTAACATCATCACTACTAACAGCATTACTAACAAATCTAATGATCCACTACTGAAAGTTGTGCTTCCTGTCCCTGTAAACTTTAATCCTTCTTCTCTAACAGTTTGATAATACAAGGGAGGAATGAGAGCATCAGGAGACACAAAGTGGTTATATTGAACAGGCAGTGGTTATATTGATACTTGATCTCTGTTCTCTCATACTTTATGAAGAAGGGAAGTAAAAGATTACCTATATTGGCTTGGGTACTTAGTTCTGATTTTAAAGGGGCAAAAGGATTTCTACTGCACAATGAGTGCAGCAGGAGCATATTTGGACCATAGGGGATTTTGCCTTCTGCTACTACCATGCGCAATGGTAAAACCCAATGCAAACCCTGAGTAATCTGTACATAAGATTCGTAAAGGGCTAGGACTTTTAGGAAGGAAGATGAGGTCATCTCGTCAGGTAAATTGTTCCGATCACTTAAGTTTCTGGCTGAGGGAAAAGGGGAGTAAGTAGTGAAGGAAGTAAATTGTGAAAACCAGCTATGGTCCTTTATAAGGTCTTTTTTTCCCTTGCCCTTTTCCTTTGTGGTTAACTGCACAGCTTAGTCCACGGATTTCAGGATATTAATACTGAGTTGTGACTTAGCAAGAGGAAGGAAAAAACATCACCCCAAATAAATGAACTTATTGCTGAGATCCTGTGTCTCAAAGCGAGACAACGACTGGTAGCTTCTCTTGTACAAGGAATAATTGCTATAAGGAGAGGCAGGAACATATTGCTGCAATTTGTATTTTGAAATTTGAAGTGTGGGAAGAGGAGTGAATGGATGCTGAGCAGCTGAAGGGATGGACAGTGGCATATACGACTGACTGATTTACTCCACACCTTTTAAACCCTTCTCCTCCCTCTGTAATACATTTGTGACATGCAAGTGTCACTCATGATTTACTTTCCATCTTGACCCAGTAGAACTAGCTCTGTGGAGGCAAGGGCTATGTCTATTTTGTTAATTATTAATAGTCCCATCACCTAGCAGAGTATCGAGTACTTAAATATTTGTAAAAGTATGAACTGTTTATACAATTAATGGGATAGTATATGTTAGGGGAGTAATAAATAATTGTTCATTACTTAGTGCCTAGTAACCACAATTGTAAAGCTTTATCATTAGCTAAAATGAAAGAGTTGAATAAATCTAAATCACTTTCAAGTCTCTTTGTCAATGATACCACCAGTGTGTTTCCTTATACCATCATCAACTTTAAAAAAAGTTTCATTGAGGTCAAACTTACAATAAAATGTACAATTATTAAAACTAAAGATTGATTTTTACTTACATATACACCCACATGACTACTCCTTAGATTAATACATAGAACATTTCCAGCAACCTGGAAGGCTCTCTTGCATCTGGTAATTGGTATTTTGACCTCTATCATCAGAGATGTGTTTACCTGATTGTGAACTCCACATAATGGGATTATAAAGTATGAATTGTTTTGTATGGTTGGCTTATTTAACTCAGCATCATGTTGGTAGAATTTGTTCTTTTTCATTGCTTTCTTCATTCCATTGTATGAATACACTACAGTTTATCCTTTTTATTGTCAAAGGACATTGTGAGTTTTTGTTTAACCTTTGGGCTATTATAAATAAAGCTATTATGATTATTCTTGTATATATCTTTGGTAGATATACGCACTCATTTTTGTTGGATTTATAGCCAAAAGGGAATTTACTTTATCATAAGGTCTGCACATATTTAGCTTAAGTCATTATGCCAATTTACACTCCCATCCCATCAATGTGTATTATTTCACATTGCTGTTTGCATACTTTTAAAAATATACACAATCATCTGGATGAAAACTGAAATTACAAATTACTTTGATACTATGAAAACATTCAAAATATACTTCTTGAAGTTGCTGAGTTTTCAGGGATAAAGTAATAAAGACTCACATAGAGGAAGCATGTTTGCCAGGCGTATTCTGAGTTCTTTATGTAGGCTACCTCACTTAATCATTATGACAGCTCCATGAAACAGGGGACACTGTTATCCTCATTTTATGGATAAGGAGTTTGAGGCGTAAAGAGATATGTCATTAATTCATAGACTTCTAAGAACTGGCTGGAAGTGTCTGTATACACCAGTTAATGCAGCCACTAGTGTACTGACAAAAAGCCAGCCCTGAAAGCAGGCTGCATCTTATGATTCAGCTTGTTAGCAATGGCATCTGGGTTAGAATGCAGATCTCTTGTCTTCTCACGAGCATTGATGATGAATCAAAGGTGCGCAACCTGGATAACATTAACAGCAATCAAAACGAACGCATTTTTAAAAAGTGCTTTATTCCCTTTGGAATTTAGTAATGATAACTTTGTCTTGTGGAATAGTTTCACCAAGTTCTAAAACCATTTAAAAAGTGTTCAGAAAGGCCAAATAAGAAAAGGATTCATGGGCAGCACCTGGCTCTGAGAATGGTGGGTTCAAACCTGGCCCCGGCCAAACTGCAACAAAACAATAGCCGGGCGTTGTTGTGAGCACCTGTAGTCCCAGCTACTTGGGAGGCTGAGGCAAGAGAATTGCCTAAGCTCAAGAGCTGGAGGTTGTTGTGAGCTGTGATGCGACAGCACTCTACTGTGAGCGACAAAGTGAGGCTCTAACTCTAAAAAAAAAAAAAAAAGAAAAGGATAAATGTTTTGTGGAACTAAAAGCTTTTGCGATTTGGGGAATTAATTTGTTAAGAAAAAATATACAGGCACATGAGCGCAGGCTCTGCACACAGGCACGATGAGGGTGCAGCTCCAGGTACAGTCTGGGGGTTCTGAGCTGCAGCGGCTGGAGACGGGTACGGGAACTGCTCGATACCTACATTTCTATTTCTGTGCCTCACAGAGTTTTGATTCATCATGGATAATCTATCATGAGAAGAAATTCAGCTGCGGGCTCACCAGGTTACTGATGAGTCTCTGGAAAGTGTAAGAAGAATACTGGGTTTAGCCCTTGAGTCTCGGGATGCGGAAATCAAGACCATTGCTGTGCTGATGAACAAGGGGAAGAACTAAATCGCGTAGAAGAAGCATGGACCAGACAAATACGGACAGGAGAGGGGCAGAGAGGACTTGAACAGAGCTCAACAAGTGCGGGGGCCTCTACGTCCCCACGTGATGGAACTAAGAACTTTCTTTTTTGGCCAGGGCTGGGTTTGAACCCACCACCTCTGGCATATGGGGCCGGCGCCCTACTCTGCTGAGCCACAGGCACTGCCCAGAACTAAGAGCTTTTGGGTCTGGTAAGACCTTTAAGACGATACCGGGAGATGGCCTAGACCACTGCCTAGTAAGGTAATGTCTAAGCAGCCAGACTGGGTGACATAGGGTCAGCCTCAGCCACCAACAGCAAGAGTGCCCAACAGAGGATACATTGAACGTATAACTAAGGTGGCGAGAAGATGACATGGAAGGGAAACTCACTCTTCCATTTCCCACTCTGCCCTTGTGGGCAGCATCCTGGGAAACCTAAAAAACATGGCCCTGGACATGGGCGCTGACATTGAAGCTCAAAATAGACAAACAGATCACAGAAAAGGCTGACACCAACAAAGGTGGTATTGACACCACCAGTGCCAGAGGGAAGAAACTCATTGAAGCTGAAGCCACTGCTTACTCCTTTGCCATTCATTCACATCCCTAACTCTTCCTCCAAAGTCATTATATTCTTCGGAGTTGGAAATTTTGACTCCACATTCTTCTATTCAGGAAGTAATGTGGCAGAAGAGCCCAAGATGTCATAGGCAGCCCCTCGATTTGTGCTTCTGTTGCTCTCGAGGCTTGCTGCTCAGCCTTCCTTCCAGTACTTTCTTCCTCAGTGTCTTACATTACTAGGGTCTTACATTGGTTTTCATACATCACATTTAGTGTTTTCATTCTCTTCGTTTTATTCGGCAGTTTATTTTGCTTTCAAAATTTGGAAGCATTGCCAAAGGCAGCCATGAAGAAGGAAGCTATAGATGTGTTTATTCCTTTTTTTGTTTTTGTTCGTATGGTGGGGGGAGGGTGACAGGCACAAGATCTAGAGGTTGTTATCTCTGTAAAAATCTGCACGCCACAAAACAAGAAGTTGCATCATGATAAAGATCGAGTTGGGTATAATTTTTTACTCAAGTTGCAGTTCTTGCTGATTTAGGCTAATGCTTGATTTTGGAGCTTTCATACACAGTATTTTTTTATATGTCACAATTTTGCAACCTCATTGATCATAGAATCTGTGATCCTATTTCTTATCGCACCATTCAGGAACACTTTGGATAAATGAATGCACTTTTATTTTCCTATTACTATAGTATCATGGTCCCATTCCAGGCCTATTAACCTCTTAAGTATATCATTAGTCTTTGAAGAACATGTAAATATATATTTGTAACATGAGAATTTCTCTGTAAAAGAGGGCTTACTTTTTTGGGAAAAGTTTGATAAAGCACATCAGGTGAATTCAGACTTATCTCAGTGCCAAGAAATGTTTTGATAGGAAAAAGAAACTTAATTTGATCTCAGGTAGAAAATAGAGTGCTTTGTGTTTTATGTAGCTTTAGATGTTTAAAAAATTAAAATTTATTGTCTTACTAAAAGTAATTTTGAAAATCAAAAATGTATATAGAAATTTCTTACTTTTGCAAATGTTACACAAATATATGGCCATGTAAATGCTTCCTATCTCCTTGTATCCAGGCCCTTGCATAGTTCTTCTTCCGTTTTGTATTGGGATTGGTCTGCCACTGATGGAAGACAGTAGGAGTGATGGTATGTCACTTGTGAACCTTTATTCTATAAATTTTCAAACATACATTTGACTTCTACCTCTGTCTTGGATTATCCACTGTGGGAGAACCCAGCTTCCATGTTGTTAAAACCCTTCAGACTGGCTCGGCGCTTGTAGCTCAATGGGCTAAGGCGCCAGCCATGTACGCATGAGCTGGCGGGTTTGAGTCCAGCCCGGGCCTGCCAAACAACAACAATGACGGCTACAACCAAAAAATGGCCAGGTGTTGTAGTGGGCGCCTGTAGTCCCAGCTACTGGGGAGGTGGAGGCAGGAGACTAGCTTGAGCCCAGGAATTGGAGGTTGCCATGAGCTGTGATGCCACAGCACTCTATCCAGGGGGACAACTTGAGGCTCTGTCTCAAAAAACAAAAACAAAAACAAAAACAAAAAACCCTTCAGACAGCCCTGTGGAGAAGCCCACGTGGTGAGAGACTGCAGGCTCCTGCCTGTGGCTATGTGAGCGAGCCATTTTGGAAGCACATCCTCCATCCCCGGTCAAGCCGTCAGATAACTGTAGCCCTGGCTGACAGTTTGACTGCAACTTCATGAATATCCTGAGCTAGAACTCCCCAAATAAGTCTTTTCCAGATTCCTCACTCTCAGAAAAACAGTATTTTATTTTAAGTTTGTTATTTTAAGCTGGTTTGTTTAGAGTAATTTGTTATACAGAAATTGGTAACTGATGCAGACCCCCTCATAGGCCCTTGAAGTGAGAGGCCCTGAAGTTTAAGTTTCATTAAGCTTTATGATAAATTGACCTCTGTCTATGTTTACTAGGTGGTTGTGACAGAGATGGCTAGTTCTCCATAAAATGTGTGCTTTCTATCACTGCAGCTGTAACTAGGCCATGCCTGTCAAGCTACAAGCCACATTGCCCAGCCCTCTTTGCAGCTAAGTATTTCACATGACTAAGCTCTTGCAAATGGAATGTGAACAGAAGTAATATGCACCTTTCTGAACTGTTCTTTCAAGAGATTGGGCATTGTGCTCCCTTCCTTTATCTTGTGGGACAAGATGGTGACAGAGTGACTTTGGAAGCCACCTATTGAAGAAGATAGAACCTCCATCTGGCTGAGTCTCTGAATGACTTCATGGAGCAGAGCCTGTCCCCTGCAGTCTAGTGTACCTACCCTGAACCATTTTATTAGAGAGAAATAAGCTTTCATTCCACTGGAGTTATTATCTTTAAGGCCTGTACATTATACTGGATTAGCCTGCCCTGATTATAGCTATGTTCTTCAAATTTTGATTTTTGATGTTGTTTATTTCTTCATTTGCTTGTTAATTTGTCAACCTTTATTCTATAAATTTTCAAACATATATAAGTAGAAGAAATTATGTAAGGAAGCCTCTTATAGCTGTCACTTTGCTTCCATATTTATGTTATTAGGCCGTTCTCATGTCCTATGTATATAAGCTGTCCCCTACTTATGTATGGCCACCCTGTTTCCTTAGTACCCCATTCTCTCCTGTTCCTTCCTGGATTATTTTAAAACAAATCTCAGAATCTCAAATATCATATCGCTTTGTCAGAGTTTTAAATGTCATGTGAAACCTTCTCTACCTGGAGGAATTCCACCACCTGGAACTCAGTGATTTTTGTGAAACTGTGGAAAAGGCCAATTCTTGTTGCTTGACAACACACGCGGAAAACAGTGAGGGCTGCAGGGTTAAGCTTGCCTGCTGGGGGAAGAGGCACACCCTATTCCCACAATATCCCCAAATCTACCTTCGCCTTGTTCAGTCTGGAAACTTTGAGCTCATACAGGGACCTGGCAGTGCCAAGCAGGCTAAAAATATGGAAGAACCAGCATGGAAAGCCATGTGGAGTGGTGGGCAGGATCCAGAACTCAAGCCAGATAACCATTCACAGAAGTACGCAGATCTTCACATTTCCTCACTTACACAGTGGAAATACTGAGGTACAAGGGTGGCTCGAGCCCAGGAGCTCAAGGCTGCAGTGAGACATGATGATGCCACTGCCCTCCAGCCTGGGGCCCCCCTCTAAAATAAATAAATGAACAAACAAATAAATAATAAACGTGGTATGATGGCCCATTTCTAATGTGGAAGTAAAAGTAAGGTAAGTTTTAAATTCATATTTAATGTTTGCCACCACAGTAGTGTTTGTAATCACTTAAGCTACAGGGATCTATTAACGTTGATGTTAACAGTAGAAGTAATTATTTTCCCCAGGTAGTTTTTGGATGTGAATCATCACCACATCTGTGAAAGGGAAAATTATGCTGCAGTTTGTATATTTCTAAATATCTTTCATCTGAGAAAATTGGACAACACCATGGTGAGCTCCTGGAGGGGAGAGGGCAAATAGACTTAGCTGAACTGTTTCCTCCCAGGAGCTCAGCGTCTCCCCACCCACCAATGGCCAGATTTTGAAGCAGACAGTTGTGGACAGTCTGGGATATGGAGAGGAAGGAGACGCCACATTTCTAAATTTTAATGACTTCCCTCCTATATCAAACTGCCTCGTTCTGGATCACTGAGATCAGTGACAACTGGGTCACAGTGTTGGGCAAGGTAGGCGTTGAGAGAGAAGAGGCTGAGCAGGCTGAGTGTTCCGTGCCACCGTGGGCAACCCAAGCTTGTTGTGCCAGCTCCACAGCTCTGAACTTCACGCCAGCCTCCTCAAACATCAGCCCAGGTTCTGACCCTGCCTGTCACTCGACTTTACCTGCCTATTTCCTTTGCTCATTTACAGTATTTAAGTGATGCTCTCATAGAACGATTTTTAAAAAAGAAGTGTATAGACTTGGCGCCCGTAGCCCAGTGGTTACAGCACCATCCACATACACCGAGGCTGGCTGGTTCAAACCCAACCCAGGCCAGCTAAACAACAATGACGACTGCAACAAAAAAAATCGCTGGGCATTATGGTGGGTGCCCATAGTCCCAGCTACTTGGGAGGCTGATGCAAGAGAATTGCTTAAGCCCAAGGGTTTGAGGTTGCTGTGAACTGTGACGCCATGGCACTCTACCAGACTCTGTCTCAAAAAAAAAAAAAAAAAAAAAGGAAGTGTATAATAATGTGAAAAATAAGCAATGTGTTATTTTTCTTCTCTCCAACTGAATCTGTATGAAATGTTCCTCCTTTCTGGTTTCTGTTTTCTTAGTTACATTATAATCACCTGGCAACTTTGCGCCTTTTTAAAGAAAACTTTTAATTTTAGAATAGTTTTAGATTTATAAGGAGGTTGCAAAGATTTTCCATACCCCCTTCACCCCCAATTTCCTCTGCTATTAGCATTTTTCATATTCAAAGTACATTTGTCACAACTAAGACACCAACCCTGCTATTAACTAGACTCCAGGCTGCATTTGGCTCCCACTCGTTTTGCCACTGTCTGTTCCACACCTCATCAGGAAACCACGTTATACTGAGTTACCGTATCGCCTTAGCTTGCTCTGATCTGGAACGGTCTTTATTTTTCCTGACCTTAATAGTTTTGAGTCGCTCTGCCCAGATTTTGTAGAATTTCCTTAAATTTGATTTTTTCTCTTGTCAGACGGGGGTGATGGGTTTTGGGGAGAATGACCACCGGATGAAGTGCTATTCTCAACCCGTGATGCCATGGATGCTGCATTCTGCCAGGCTGGCTTAGCATTGGCTGTGTGAACCTTGATCGCTTGGTTAAGGTAGAGTTTGTCCAAACTCTTTCTTCTCTACTTCTCAAATTCTTTCTTCTCTCCCTCCTTTTCCATGCTCTATTCTTTAGAGCAGTGGTTCTCAATCTTCCTAATGCTGCGGCCCTTTAATACAGTTCCTGCGGGTCGCGACCCACAGGTTGAGAACCGCTGCTTTAGAAGAAAATTACTGAATCTAGGCCACGCTCAAGGGGGAAAGAGAGATTCGGTTTCACCTTCTGGGGAGTGAAAAACCCCTTTACAAAAAGTGTTTAAAATGCCAGTGAAAGGAAAATTTGTTTCTTTCCTCTTATTTATTTCATCATTTATTTACATCATTATTAATAGAGTCACTACACACTACATAGTTTTGCCTTCAAATCCTTCCAGTTTGCCTTGGAAGCTCATTCACATGGGCTGCATACTTTTGCTTTTTTGGGCATTATGGGATGTTTCATCTTGTATTTTCCCTGCCCCAGCTCTAAAATCAGCCATTTCTCCAAGGATCCTTGGTTCCATTGACTAGAGAAAGGTATTGAAGTCCAAAATCTGAGGGCTGAAAGTGCTCATTGTTAATGGAAAAGCACTTAAAAATATACATATAGTTATGGTTAAACTGTTAAGTCTAAATTTACTAGTTTAACAAAATTGTGTTTTGTTCAGTACCAGCCATTTGCCCGTGCTCTATAAACTTAATAGTGGAATCCCATACATTATATTCTGTGGGCTAAAATCTATGTAGATTACACTACTAATCTGTATAGTACTTATCTATTAAAGGAATTTCTCATTTATTCTTTAAAAAAACTGAGGTGGATAACTAATAAATTTATAATAAACAGTTTAACCATACAAAAAAGTAAATTTGACAGGATAGATTTACATGAATTACAGAAAGTTTCTCACTTCATTCAAAAAAATCTTAAGCAGGGCTCGGCGCCTGTGGCTCAATGGGCTAAGGTGCCAGCCACGTACACCTGAGCTGGTGGGTTCGAATCCAGCCTGGGCCCACCAAACAACAATGGTGGCTGCAACCTAAAAATGGCCGGGCGTTGTGGTGGGTGCCTGTAGTCCCAGCTACTTGGGAGGCAGAGGCAAGAGACTCGCTTGAGCCCAGAAATTGGAGGTTGCTGTGAGCTGTGTTGCCACAGCACTCTATCCAGGGTGACAGCTTGAGGCTCTGTCTCAAAAAAAAAAAAAAAAGCTTAAGCAGGAAATCTCTTAAATGCAGTTAAAATATAATTCAATTTAACAAAATTCAATTTGAGCATATCTTTTCAGTAGCACACATGTCTTAGCCCAAGTTTCCTAAAAAGCAAAATCTGAGGTGAAACTTACCTGCTAAAAATGTACTGGAGGTGCAATCTCAGGGCAGCAAAAGTGAGAGGAATAGGAAATAAGGCAAGGAAGAAGGAAATGAAATACAATGTGGGGGGTTATCAGGCTGGCCACAAACTCCCAAAGAACACAAGTTGCTCAGTTATGTGGACCATCTCTGGAGACACCATTTAAAGCCCTTAGAGCTCAGGATTGACCATGGCAGGAGGAGAAGGAATTTCTGTGTTGGCTCCTCCTAATGGAGACTTTGCTGAGGCTCATCCCTCATCCCCAGAGGAGGCTGAGAGGTGATAGTGTTTGGAGATGGGTCATGGGAGTTGCAAGGACCAGAAGTGGGGGAGGGGCAGGTGGGGCCAAGCAAATATATTGAGGCATAGCTGGTGCACACAGGAGGAGCTAAGCAAGTTGTCTAGATGTATTATATGTTCAAAAGCCAGCAGCAAAATGTATTTGAACTTTTCTTAGGTAACTGACATCTCCATATTAGTACTACCAATGATAATAATACTTTTCTTTTGCAAAGTCATGTTCCATTTCTAAGGGAAGCATAGATTCACAGGAGTTGCTAAGATGAGATGAGGTCCTGTGATTAGAGGTCCCACTTTGTTTCCCCCATTGATTACATCTTTTGTAATTATAGTATAATAGTAAAGCCAGGACATTTATATTGGCATAATGCCTCTCCCCTCCCTCCCAAACCCTTGGCAACAACTAATCCTTTTATTGTCTCCATAGTTTTGCTTTCTCCAGAATGTCATATACAAGAAGTCCTCACTTACCGTGGTCGAGATGTTCTTGGAAATGGTGATTTTAAGCAAAATGATATATAACAAAATCAATTTTACTGTAGCCTAACTGATACAAATACGAGTTAAGTTCCTAAGGAATATTTCTGGTCACAGACATATCACCAAGTTTTTTATTTATTTGTTTTTTTGAGACAAGTCTCACTCTGTGCCCTGGGTAGAGTGCCATGGCATCATCATAGATCACAGCAACCTCAAACTCTTGACTTGAGCAATCCTGTTTTCAGCCTCTTCAGGAGCTGGGACTACAGGCACCTGCCACAATGCCTGGCTAATTTTTCTATTTTTAGTAGAGATAGGGTCTCTTTCTTTTCAGGCTGGTTTTGAACTCCTGACGTAAAGCAATCCACTCACCTCAGCCTCCCAGAGTGCTAGGATTACAGGCATGAGCTGCTCCTACCCGGCCCCATCACCACACTTCTAAATAAAGAGCGATTAATATTAAACATCAAAATAAATGTGAAGTATACATACATTTGAGAAAATTTAGGTGGCACCTGTAGCTCATCGAGTAGGGCGCCGGCCCCATATACTGAAGGTGGCGGGTTCAAACCCGGCCTCGGCCGAACTGCAAAAACAGAAAAATACCTGGATGTTGTGGTGGGCACCTGTAGTCCCAGCTACTCAGGAGGCTGAGGCAAGAGAATTGCCTAAGCCCAGGAGTTGGAGGTTGCTGTGAGCTGTGTGACGCAATGGCACTCCACTGAGGGAGATAAAATGAGACTCTGACACTACAAAAAAAAAAAAAAAAAAAAAAGAAAGAAAGTTTAGTAAAAACAAATATGATTACCCAATTTTTGGTGAATCAGTGAGTGATGATGGTTATAGTGGTGGTAGGTTAAATCAAGGAATAAATCTTTGCAAAGCAACAATTGTAAGGGCCTCCTCCTACCATCACATAGTTAGTTACAAAACAAATAGTAACAAATGTGATGGGCTCACTATAGGCTTTTGTACTTCAGCCTTTACTGTCATACATTTGCATGAATATTGTGTGCTTTACCAATTTTTATTTGACAATAATTTGCATTTATTCATTCATTTGTTCTCCAACTTGCTTATTTTGCTCATGGTGGAAGGCGACCAGAGCGTATCCAGGAGCTCGGGACACCAGGCAGGAACCAACCCTGGGCAGGACGTCGTCCCATCACAGGACACACTCTCTCAGGCTGGGACCATTTAGACATGCCAAATCACCTAATGTGCACCGTTTGGGGACAAGGGAGGACACCGGAGTACCGAGCGAAAACCCCTGTAGACACGGGGAGACCATGCTAACTTATCATGCACAGTGTCCCCTGGGAATCGATTTTTACTCTCATCAATGTTGTAACCAAATGACATTGAACAGAAGGATGCTGTTTCAGGATCTGCTGTAGTTGGAACCACATGGGAATGTAGTCCTTTTAGGTAAGCTTCTTTCATTTAACAAAATGTATTTAAGATTCCAATGGCTCATTTCTTTTTATCACTGAATAGTATTTTATTATGTGGATGAAGCAGTTTGTTTATCCATTTGCCTATTTGAAGGATATCTCGGTTTCTTTCAAGGTTTGGTGTTTATGAATAAAGCCACTATAAACATTTGTGTACAGGCTTTGTGAACAAAGTTTTCAGCTCATTTGTGTAAATACCAAGGAGTGCACTTGCTGGATTGTATGACAAAGTATGTTTGGCTCTGTGAGAAACTTCCAAATCATCTTCCAAGTGGCCGCACCGTTTTGTGTTCCCGTCAGCAATGAGTGAGCGTTCCTGTTGCTCCACATCCTCATTACCATTTGGTGTTGTCAGTGCTTTAAATTTTAGCCATTCTGGTAGGTGTGCAGTGGAATCTAAGTGTTGTTTTAGTTTGCGTTTTCCTAATAACATAGAATTATATGCATTGGGCGGCGCCTGTAGCTCAGTGGGTAGGTCGCCAGCCCCATATACGGAGGGTGGTGGGTTCAAACTTAGCCCCAGCCAAATTGCAACAAAAAAATAGCCAGGCATTGTGGCAGGCTCCTGTAGTCCCAGCTACTCTGGAGGCTGAGGCAAGAGAATCGCCTAAGCCTAGGAGTTGGAGGTTGCTGTGAGGTGTGTGACGCCACAGCACTGTACTGAAGATGATAAAGTGAGACTCTGTCTCTACAAAAAAAAAGAATTCTAAGCATCCTTCACACGCTTATTTGCTATTTCTGTATATTCCTTGGTGAGGTATCTGTCTAGATTTTTCAATCGGGTTGCTTGTCTTCTTATTGTTGAGTTTAAGAGGCTTTGTATATTTTGGATAGAAGTTCTTTTTTACTTTATTTATTTATTATAGAGACAGAGTTTCACTTTATTGCCCTTGGTAGAGTGCCGTGGCGTCACAGCTCACAGCAAACTCCAACTCCTGGGCTTAGGCGATACTCTTGCCTCAGCCTCCCGAGTAGCTGGGACTACAGGCGCCCGCCAGAACTCCCAGCTATTTTTTTGTTTTGCAGTTCCGACAGGGTCAGGTTTGAATCCGTCACCCTTGGTATATGGGGCCGGTGCCCTACCCACTGAGCCGCAGGTGCCACCCAAGGATATAAGTTCTTTATCAGATACATATTTGTAAATATTTTCTCTCCATTTGTGGATTTTTTTTTTTGTTTTTTCTTTTAACAGTATCCTTCACAGAGCAGAAATTTTTAAATTTTAACGAAAGTTCCACCTATTGATATTTTCTTTCATGGATTGTACTTTTGGTATTACATACCCCAGAATTGTTGCAAACTGAAGATTGGCGACATTTTCACCTACATTATCTTTTAGCAGTTTTATAGTTTGCATTACTGAGATCTATTTTTTTGGTTAACTTTTTCGTGAAGTATCAAGGTGTGTTTTTAGGCTCCATTCATTTTTCTGTGAATAATCTGTGGTTTAATTGCTGTGTAGATTTCCATGACATCCATCTGCAAATTAGCCTGTCCTCTTTCCCTGTGACAGCCCCCCAGCTTTCCTCCAAATTCTTGTCACCATGAATAATAGATAATACAGCAGATATCTTCATTCCTGGCCCTCTATCGACTCGTACGAAAATTCTTTGGCTGCGTATTGAAGCCTGGAATTACTGGGCTGTGGAGTGTGCTTAGCTGAACTGGCAGTGATTGGTTGGGCTCCCTCGTGGCTGTATCATTCTGCACTCCTCCCTACGGCTCTATATTCCTGCCACATTAGAAACCATTATCTTCCTGCCTAATTTTTGCCAAACAAGTGGTTGTAAATTATTCCATTCTTATTTAAATTTTTTTTCTAGGAATCATTGATTTTTTAATTCTGATGTCAGAAGCAATGACAGAGTAATTTTTTTTGTTTACTTCTAAAAAGTAAATACAAGATAACCAGTGATTATCTAAATTAATAAATCCATTCTTCTTCCAGCATTGCCCACTTCCAGGTCAGAATTTAAAATTCCCCCTTGACTTTTACTTCTCTTTGTTAATTTATTTCCTTTCATCTCTGTGCCCATAGCTCATTGGTTAGGGTCGAGCCCGGCCCCGGCCTGCTAAAAACAGCAGTGACAACTACAACAAAAAAATAGCCGAGCATTGTGGCAAGTTCCTGTAGTCCCAGCTACTTGGGAGGCTGAGGCAAGAGAATCACTTAAGCCCAAGAGTTTGAGGTTGCTGTGACCTGTGACACCATAGCACTCCACTGAGGGTGACATAGTGAGATTCTGTCTCAAAAAAAATTATTTCTTCTCTTTCTTTTATTTCCCAGCACTAATAGATGTAAAATAATTGTCAATAATACACGATAATATAACTGAGCAATAGGGTTTTAGGAGTTCAAAGACAGGAGTAATCAGGCAAGACCCCTGTGGAATTGAAATGTAAGTGTGACCTTGACAGAGGATGACATTTGGCTAATCAGACAGAGGACAGCGTGCCTTTCAGACCAAGGTGGCATCTTGAGCAAAGGCCAGGAGGCTGCACAGGGAAGAAAGAAAGGCCTGAGAGGGGGACAGACTGGGGAGAACAGGAAGGACGCGGTTGGGCTAGAGAGTTGAGTTTGTGAGAGGTGAGAAGGTTTTATGGTCATTGCTTCAGACCAGTCAGTCAGGCAGTGGCGTGTGCAGGATGGCTTGATGGAGGAGACACCTGGCAGGCTGTTCCGGAAATTCAGCAGGTGGGAGCCAGCTCTGTCTCCTTCACGACAGCCAGAAATGCATCCGATCCATGGTCCAAGACATCCCTGGATATTATCATCTCCGTGTGTCTGGGCAAGCTGGGCCCCACTGTGTTCTGCTCCTTTTCTTAAACTTTCTAGAAACCACTTTCACTTATAGGGTTGTATATAATTGTTTAAACTGAGTTGACAATGCAGTTCTCGAATGCATCCTAGAAAAAGTGCTCCGTACCTCATCGGTGACTATTGCTGTGATCACTTTCAAGTCCTCCCCTTAGGAAGCTACGCACCAGCGCCAGCACCCAGTCCACCCTCCGGAGCACTTTTTCTAGGATGAGTTCACGAACTTAATTGTCGGGCCCCATATGATGACAGTTCCAATAGCTATTCCAGAAAATGAATTCCAAAATTGCTACGTATATCTCAAAGCATTATCACTTCAAACTAAAAATTCTGCTGTTTCCTCACAATGTTGGTTATTACTTCCAAACTAGCCTTTAATTTCCCCGTTGTCATCCCGCATTCTCCTCTCTCCAAGCTTCTTCTTTCCTGTCTCAGCAACTTTTCTCCTCCTTTAATAATCTAAACCTCTATGATCTTTATGTTCTTCTTCCACCTGGCTTAGTTGAGAGGTATTTATTTTCTTCTTCCTGATGATCAAACTCACTAAAAGATCCAGCGACAGATGGTGTTTTCCCCCCATGTTGTTTCCTCTTAATTATGTCACATTTGATTCATAAAGCATCTCAGAATAAAACCAGGATATTTTCCTTGTGTTAATAAGGGGATGTGAACACTACCCCTTATGCTGTGTGTGTAACTCACATCTCCCCAGGCCATGTTGATGAAACAGCAGCACATGGCTCAGTCTCTATCAGTAAAATCTAGAGACCCAGGTCCCAACCCTGCACGCAATCCTTAGGGTAGCTGCATCAGGTGTCTTCCTGGCTCCTGATCTCCTCAGTGGCCACATGGTCCTCTGGCCTGATCTCTCCCTTCACTCCCAACACTGATATGTCCACGGTTGCTCCTTAGTTCCACTCTCAGTGGCTGTCTTGCCATCCTCCTTTCCCAGCACGCAGCCTCTGGTATACAGTGGTTCTGTTCTTTATTATTGCCCCTTTCCAGGAGCAAAGCACACCCCCGAAGGTTGGGCCGAGTAGCAGTCACAGGGACACCTCGCTGTGTGGCCACATAGCCCAGAGGATCAGAGGAATGTCTCCTCTGCGTACGTTCCCCTGTGTACTCGGATCAAACACTTGTTAATTCTTTTCTTAGGGAACTAACAGAATCTTGTATTAAATTGTGTGATTTATGTATCTGATTTCATAAACTTTGGTTGGTTCTATAATGGCTTCTACAACTATAAAACTTTCTCTTTGGGAAATTTGGAAATGATATTGGGGTGTCTTTCCTGAACTCCCTTTTTTCTTCCTTCTACCCTGGATATCATACTTACGGCCTCAGTGTGCCAGGAACAGGGTTCCTGAGGACTTCATTCAAAGCCACCACCTCAGTCAGCACCCAAATACGAATGAAATGTCTAAATTTCCAATGTACACATATTAGCTCCCAGCATTTATTCAAAAACTATTTTTGAGCATCTACTCTGATGCCAGACATTGCTGTCAGCACTTGAATTATAGTGGTGAAAAAGAAAAAATCTCTTTTCTCAGGGAATGTGTATTTTTGTAGAAGAGAAGGTTAATGAAGAAATAATTTCAGAGAGTATTAAGGGCTATGGAAAAATAATCCAAGGTGATTGATAGGCAGAGATGGGATGAGGGAGAACTTTCTGAAGAGGTGACATTCATTCGAACCTTCCATGAGAGCTTCTAAAAACCCTCTGGAGTGGCAGAGAATACTCAAGCCAGGGGCAAGATTAAGCATAAAGACTAGACTTGGAGTTGGGAGCGCCAGTGAATCCAGAGTATAAGGTACGTGGGGGTAGGGAGTGAAGGAAATGAGGGGGGTGGGATAAGAGAGGTGGGTTGGAGTCAGATGACACACGGCCTTGCTCTAGGTAGGCAGGGTTATATCAACTGTCTGAAATTTTATTCCACTTTATATTGTTTTAAGCCCAAGAAAGAAAATTGTGACACAGCTAGTCGTGTGGTTTGTCTATAGACTCAAGAACCAGCCCCATTAAGTGACTCTGGATCTGTTACACAAGTTCATACCACGGCTTTAGATTTTAGAGACTGAACTTGAAAATATCACTCTTAAAAAGATTATAAATTTTATTAATAAATTTATTAATAAATGAATGGAATGGACAGGAATGACTACTTTTAAGGTAAAGGGAATATGCTATTTTCTTGTGTTGAGACAGATACTCAACTCTAAGTCATGGGCCTAGACCCTTCACCCTCAACAATAAAGGAGAAGTTGGGGTGATTTGACACTTGTGCTTCAAAACAAGAAAGAAAGAAGCTTCGCTTCAATTCTCCCACCCAAACCCTAGAGAAACACGCCAGAAAAGCCAGATTCTGGGCCAGAAGGCAAAGAGAAAATAAAAGAAAGAAGGCAGGCCCTCAATTCTGGCTTTATGTGTGTTAGAAAAGGAAGGAAACCGTTTGAGAAGTAGGTTAAATTTCTAGAAATTCAGTTTCTAGAATTCTTTCTGGAAGGAGCAGGGTAACAGCACAGGGAATGAAGCACTAAAGGAAAATACTAGTATTTCTCTTAAAGATGTGGAGAAAAAAAAGGAATAATTCTACTTAATCATGGAATATTCAAAAGTGGAGGAAAGATAGTGAACCCGGGAGAGTCCAGGAGAGCCCCCTAGAAACTCAAAACTCTGAAGCATTAATAGGCGTCCAGTTTGGGATTCTTTAGCAGAATCAAATATGACGATGAGGCAAAAATTCTTCCCCTGGACAGATTTGACAGCCCTAAGCAGTTTCATAGCAAGAGACAATGGAAGCGCCCTTCATGGCTTAGATCAGAAAAGGTTGTTAACAAGGCCGACATTCAGCTCTGCTCTGGGGTGCCAGCAGCACGTGGTTCAAAGGGAAAATGGAAAATTAGAGATTTTAAGTAGAAAGGCAGAGGCACATCACATAAAGTCTGGTGATTTGGACTGACAGCAGATCAAGTTTCTACTTTGCCAGAAAACTGTAATGTCTCAAATGCTGCCATCTTAGAAGGCTATTTGCAGAGCCCCAACGTCCCACCGCCAATTTTACTAGATGGGAGAGTGAACCTAATTCAGTGCAAATTCAAGGATTCCGAACTTTAGATAACCATCCCAGAATGAATTCCATCGTGGGAAGGCTAAATCAAGTTACTGCCTTGGTCTGACTTCCTTCTGTCCAGTACCATTGAATCTGTGCTCTGGTCTTTGACAACATTAAATCTGGGTTCTAGAATTTTATGTTATGTGATAACAAGTTGGCTTATTTTCTAGATTTGGTGGGTCAGGGGGACAGTGCTGTGATTATCTATGTTCTGTTGGATCCTGGAGCCTTTAAACATAGGACACAGTGGAGACAACATTGAATTTCTGAAGTCCTAAAGAATCTACATTTATTCCACAGAAGATAGCCCAGGTTGCAGCTGCCCCAAGACACTCCCAGCTGACACCTGGCAGGATAAGTAATTAAAGGACAAAGTTTTGGGCAGTGCCTGTGGCTCAGTGGGTAGAGCACCGGCCCCATATACTGAGGGTGGAGGGTTCAAACCCGGCCCCAGCCAAATTGCAACAAAAAAATAGCAGGGCATTGTGGCGGGCGCCTGTAGTCCCAGCTACTTAGGAGGCTGAGGCAAGAGAATCACCTACACCCAGAAGTTGGAGATTGCTGTGAGCAGTGTGAAACCATGGCACTCTACCAAGGACGATAAAGTGAGACTCTGTGTCTACAAGAAAAAAAAAGAAAAAAGAAAAAAAGAAAAGAAAGGACAAAGTTTAGACTTCGATTCTTTGGATTTTTAATTCCCAAGTACATGAGAATGTTATTTCGGACTTTAATTCTTTTAACCTCTAAAAGCTTCAGGGTAATTTGCATGGAGATTTAATTTTTAACTTTAATTTCCTCCCAGGAAAATCTATTTTTTAAAAAGCAACAACTGACACTGTCTCACCCCAAGTTAAGATTCAAATATTCAAGTAAGTTAATATTCAAACCTGGGATTTTGTTAGTTGGCATTTTTATTAGTAGAGTATTTTTAGGTTGTTATCTTAATCTCATTGGCAAACCTCTGATCAGCAAAACTGTGTACAATGTGGCTAGATGTAGTTTGGGAAGGAAAATAAAGCAGAGGAAGAATTTCCAGGTTGGGATGCAGTTTGAGAATTAATTTAATGTATAATTCTGACTCATTTTGGAGTCTCCCAGGGTTACAAATAAAACACTGCCCACCAGCATACCAGAAGCAGAGCCATGGTTGGGTGTGTAATCTTTTGAAGGTGCGATGAAGATTGCTGGGGGGAGATTTTTCATCTTGGCCCGTAAAGAAGGCAGCTACACCACTAGTTAACAGTCAGGCCACATGGGGTAAGAGAATGTTAATCTGGGGGATGTTGGAGGAAGGTTACCTGGGCCTTGCTGGTAACCTTCCTGCCTCTTTACTCATCCGCACTAAGTCCTCCCAGAACCTGTCCGTGTTCCAGACAGCACAGGCAGTGCTGGGCACCAGCACGCTCCTCCCGCCCTTTTCTGCCTGCCTGCCTGCCTGCTGCAGCTGTGTGTTCTGCCCTATCCTGAACTCCGTGAGAGGCAGCATCCTCTGCCCTGCACAGGGGTCTCTGAAGTGGTCCATGCGGTCTGGGGCTGGGTAGGAAGCCTGCCTAGATGTGGTTCACTATCAGGGTACAGGGGGAGTGAGCTGTCCATATCCGCTCTGTGACTGATACGGGTAATATTTTGATCTCCGTTTGTCTGAGTTTTGTGCCAATCTTTCAGCTGGCTCTTAACTTGGGGTGGGACAGTGTCAATTGTTAGGCTCCCTCTAACTCTGTCAGAATTACTAGAAATTTTTGGAAGCAGAGCTGATAGAGCTTGCTGATTAATTAGGTGTAGGGTATCAAGAAAAATGAGAAATCCGAGATAATTTTTAGGTTTCCGGCCTGAGTGACAATGTATATAGTGGTGCTGTTTAGTGATATAGAAGCCCTACTTCTGAGATTAGTGGTGTCCCTGTGGTGAGACTGACTAGAGTGTGTTCCGGGAGGCCTCACGTGTGTTGAGTGATTAGAACAGGTCAGTTGGCTGGGAGGCAGGGAGAGTAAGTAGGAGGCTTTAGTTCAGATAAGAGTTAAGGGCTTCAAGTAGGGTACCTGGACTAGAGAAAGGGGCTTTCGCGTTAGAGACATTTAGGAGGTAGGATTAATAGAACTTGGTGACCAGCTGGCCACGGACAGAAGGATGTGGAGAGGGAGTCAAGAGAGACTGCAAGGTTTCAAGTTTATGGACTTGCACATCTAAATTAAACATTAGGTAGTTACATAAATATGTCAATTTTTTAGGTTCTTCCATTTTAAACGTGATGACTCTTTTAGCTACAATAAAATCACACAGAATATAGGGAAAGGAAAAGGAGAGGGCCAACTTTGGCAGAGGGTAGGTCTTTTTTTTTTTTTGAGACAGAGCCTCAAGCTGTCACCCGGATAGAGTGCTGTGGCATCACAGCTCACAGCAACCTCCAATTCCAGGCCTCAAGCGAGTCTCTTGCATCCACCTCCCAAGTAGCTGGGACCACAGGCGTCTGCCACAATGCCCCGCCATTTTTTGGTTGCAGCTGCCATTGTTGTTTGGCGGGCCCAGGCTGGATTCGAAACCGCCAGCTCAGGAGTACGTGGCTGGTGCCTTAGCCCCTTGGGCCACAGGCGCCGAGCCAGAGGGTAGGTCTTCTGTTCAAGAGAAGACAAATAAAAAATCCGTAACTATCCAAAACCCTTACAAGCACCAGCTGCCATAGATCCTTGCAGTTGGGGTGGTCTTGCTTTTAGATACAATATACTGTGTCGAGCTGGGTAAACTTTTTCCATAAGGAACCAGAGAGTAAGTATCTTAGGCTTTTTGGAATACTGTCTCTGTTGCAACTGCTCAACTTTGCTCTTTTTAAAGCAAAAGCAGCCATCGATAGTAAGGTAATGCACAGGCAGGGCCATGTTCCAATAAAACTGTTCTTACAGAACAGGTGACAGGCTGGATTCGGTTCACAGGTGCTGGCCCCGCCCCTTACGGGATACTGACGTATGTGGTGAGGCTGCCTTTCCCTCAACTCTTAGCAAAGGGCAATGGCTCATCCCAAGACTAGTTAGCAAAAAGGAACCTTGCAATGTTATGGAAGGTTGGGAGGAAAGCCGTGCTTTTTAACATTGATCGGTTATAGAATTAGTGGAATATGACTCCTCTATATGGACCTGTTGGCAGATTAACTCTCTGGGGCAAGATGTCAGAAGTGTTTAATGGGCTGGTCGAAGCAGAAAGGGGGAAGAAAGAAAGAAAACGTATTTCTTACACACGTCCTTCTGATCGTATCTCTGTCTTTGGGATATAAACCTTCCTTCTCCTTTCCTCTCCCATTCAGCAACAGGAACAGGTGGAAGAGAAAATGGTTGTGACTCCCAGCCTGTAACAGGGACTCACAGGAATTCCAGGCCACACAAAGGGGCCAAGGGGAAGGCCACTCCTGGGCAGAGAAGGCAGGGAAAACGAGGGGAGAGAGCGAGTGAGTGAAGGCACACTGAGGGTAGGGGGAAGGGTGGCGTGCTGGGAGACAGGGGGCCCACACGAACACTTTCCACCATCCAGAGAGCATCCACGCAAGAACGCCCGTGCTCAGAGGTGAAGCGGTTCAGTAAGGAGAGCCATGGTGAACTGCCCACCACCAGACGCACACAGCCTGGACTCCGTCTCTGAGGAGGCCTAAGAATTGTTTGACCTGTGTGTGTGTGTGTGTGTGTGTGTGTGTGTGTGTGTGTTCCCTTGGCCAGTGAAGAGGCATAGACCATCCCTCAGCCCCACTGAACAGGTACCAGAGACATTAAATGACAGAAGCGAAAACACCCAAAGCAAAGCCAAGAGAATTCGGAGCTGATAGTAGTCTTACAATTATAAAAACACAGAACTGAAAAGGACTATGAGAGAATATCTGACCTAGACACATGTCTTTAGAAAAGTTAGTCTCTCTTAATGATGTGCTTGACACAAGACCAGGCCTTCTCTCTTAATAACCCACTCCAATGTTCTTTCATTCTGGCAGTCTGGAAACCCTTCTTTATTTCCAATAGAAATCTCTCCTATTTTTCTCCTATTTTTTCTTATTTGATCTTTTGTGCTGGCTTTTTATTTTTTAATGTATCAATTTTTTTATTTTTGGGGATTCATTGAGGGTACAAGAAACCATGTTACACTGTTTGCATTTGTTGGGTAAAGTCCCTCTTACAATCGTGTTTTGCCCCTAAAAGGTGTGGCACACACCAAGACCCCACCCCCCTCGCTCCTTCCCTCTCTCTGCTCTTCCTTTCCCCACCCCTCCCTCCTTCTTTCTCTCTCTGCTCTCCCCTTTCTTCTGTGCTGGCTTTATAAAACAAAGGTCATTTACTACTGACCAAAAAAAAAACTACTGTTGTGCAGGCCAGAAAAGACATTCAAAAAGAAAAAGAGCTGCAAGAGCAAGTAGATATTGATGAATCTGTTGAAATGAGTGTTGAATTCACATCTCCTTTAGTTTTGCCAGAAGCCGTTTCAACAAATTCTATTAGCAATTTTCTCACACTTCTTTCTGCAGACAAATGACAGTTTCATACCAAATAAAAAAGGTTTACTTTTTAATTATCATATCCTGCTTTATGGAGAATTATTTTAAGAAAATTAATCACATCCTGAATTCTTTTTTTATAAGTGTGAGAACTGAAAAGCATGCTCTATTTGTTCTTTTTAATGTCTCTAAAATGTTAGGAGTTTTCATAATGTGCTACTGTTTTTTGTTACTGTTGCTTTCAGGTAAACCCGAATATCTTTGCTTAATGCAAAATGACAACAAATCCTCAATCCAGGCTTTATTTGATTTACTTTTATTGAATAAGATGCTCCCTAAGACATACAAATCTTTAAACTTGTATGTACATATTTATTTTTATTATTAAACCCATTCCATTTTAAATATTATTGTGTATTAATCAGCTTATGCTATACTATATCTTGTAACAAATTAACCCCCAAATCTCAGTGACCTCATATTAACAGTGGTTTATTTTTTGCTCATGCTGCATACTTTATTTGATCGGTGGGAGGCCTCTCTTCCACACTGTCTTCATGAACCTGAGCTGGTGGATACTCTGACAGCTCACAGCTACCTCATCTGGAACCCAAGGCCCCACGGTTGCTACAGCAGGAGAAGTGAGAGCTGTTGAGTCACACACTAGTTCTTAAACACCTCGGCCTGGAAGCAACACTCACAGCATTTACTCACAAGGTCCTTTATTCTATCACAACGTCCTTTTGCAGGTAAGATATTTAAAGTCTCAACATGCACTTAATCCAGAACCTTCTGGCTGAAAGATCTTCCCTTATCTCACTCCTCATTCATCATCTTTTCTTAGGCAAACTCCAGTTTAGTCAGCCTTTTCTGTCTGTCCACATTTTTAGTTGCAGATGCAAAACTCAACTTTAGCTTATTTAAATGAGAAGAGACTCATTAAGGAAGACTAGAAAGAGTGGGGAATCACCAGGAAGGTGGGAAGAACAGGTGCTAGCCCAGACAAAGCTACCCCCAACTCAAGAACCAAACGGTCTTGGTGGCCACTGAGAAATTCCTGCTCCTACCACTGCACCCTGAACCATGCAGGACCTTGTCTTCTAGACCCTGCCTATTCTTTAGGTAGTTTTTTTACCAAGTGCGACCAAGAGCCAGAAGGTAAGTTGTAGAGCCTAACCCCTGACTCTAGAGGCTAGGAAGACTAGGAAATGTTAAGTGTTAGAACTGACCTTAGGAAGGCAGGATGCCCACTGGGAGAACTATCAAAACGTGGGGCAGTTTTTCAAAAGATTTGGGCTGACATAAGTAACAGATGTTACTAACTTTCTTTTATAGGCTCATTTTACTTGTACAGACAATTTTTTTTTTCTGTTACAGAAGTAATATAGAGATCAGAAAGAACCATTCACATTGTTACCACCCTAACGAAGCTACTGTTATTATTTTGATATATTTTACATATGAAATTACAGGACAATGATTATCAATTTTCTAGTGAGATAATAGAATACGGATTTTTCCCTATGTCTTTATATTATCTAAAATATTGTGATGCAAGCTGATGGACATAACTTCTCTGCTTATAGCTGCATATGTGTTTATTTTTCCAGTTATGGTTTAATTGAGCCAACATCTTTTTTTATTATTAAATCATAGCTGTGTACATTAATGCAATTATGGGGTACGATGTACTGGTTTTATACACAATTCGAAATACTTTCATCAAACTGGTTAACATAGCCTTCTTGGCATTTTCTTAGTTATTGTGTTAAGATATTTATATTCTACACTTAGTAGATTTAACATGTACCATTGTAAAATGCACCATAGGTGTGGTCCCACCAGTTTGAACCAACATCTTGTTTTTCAGTTTTCATCAGAATGTGTGACCTTCTAGTGACATAGCCCATCACTGAATATAGATAGGGAAAGGAATGTGAAAATGACATCAATTGTTTTATAAGTACAAAAACGTAATCTTCCGATTCTACTCCTGGGAGGTACTCAGGGTAGTCATATTCATGGAGACGGAAAATAGATGGTGGTTGCCAGGGGCTGAGGACAGGAAGGAAGAATGGGCAGGGATTGTTTCCCAGGTACAGATTTTCACTTTGGGAAGAAGAAAGAGCTCTGGTGATGGAGAGTGGTGATGGTAATACAACACTGGGTATGGATTTAATGCCACTGAACTGCACACTTAAAAATGGTTATTAATATGGTGAGTTTTATGCTCTCTATATTTTTACCACTGTTAAAATGTTTTAAAATAAAAATCCATAGAAACCCCCCTATTGTTTAGAAATAAATAATTTAGTATAATCTATGTAAGCAGTCTTCCTTTATATGATGCCAAATGATTTTTTAAAATTCCAATATCTGTGCCATTTTTCATTTGTTTGTGTTCTCAAAAATTTAATGTAGTTTCTAATAATTATGTAGAGCCAAATCCATTTATGTTAAACTATACTAAAAAAAAAGAAAAATGAGTTATGTGCGTTACAACCTTAAGAAAAATCCATTTATTCATTTAAATATATGTCCTGAGCACTCATTACATGGACGACTTCTAGGCCCTGTGTGAACACAAAGATGTATAAAATACAATTTCACTAAGAGATGTTTAAAATCTATCAGGATTTTAAAAAAAGTAGTAGTATGTTGTATTGCCTTTTAAGTTTTATTTAAGGACATTAAAAAAGGCTCGGCACCCATAGCACAATGGATACACCGAGAGTGGCGGGTTCAAGCCCAGCCCAGGCCAGTAAAACAACAATGACAACTACAACAAGAAAGAGCTGGGCATTTTGGTGGGTGTCTGTCGTCCCAGCTACTTGGGAGGCTGAGGCAGTAGAATCACTTAAGCCCAAGAGTTGGAGGTTGCTGTGAGCTGTGACTCCATGGCACTGTACAGAGGGCAACATAACCAGACTCTGTCTCAA
>CAUYON010102332.1:0-22347 GCA_963573935.1 Arctocebus calabarensis | reverse complement strand
TTTTTTCTTTTCTTTTTTTTTTTTGTTTTGGGGTTAACTCTTACCACAAGAAATTTATGTTCACAGTTCAGAGCATACAAAAATCATGTAACAGATGCTTGAAAACGACATAAAATGTCATAAATATTTCAAATTATCAATAGCAGGCAAAATAGGAAAAGAAGATAATTATAGAAATACAAAAAATCTATGAGGATAAAGAATTTTCAAATGTTGCTCTAGAATTCTCCTCTCAGATGAATCTGTTTTTTACCTTCAATGAGTAAATGAGCATATGGTACAATGTTTTGCAGTCAATCAGCAAAAACTAGCATGAACTCAACCAAACCCAGTCTATGAAGTGAGCTAATGGTCTGCTATGTTTAGGTTTCAGGCAACAGCTAAACAAACAGCTTCTATCTATACACACAGTATTAGGACATTCCCTTGTACATGTAATTGAACTGAAGCCAAAATTTGTTATCTTGACTATTCTGCTTAACTCATTTTATAAGAGTTTCTATTCCTGGCCTTTTATGGACACTTTCATGAAAAGTACAGAAGTGAAGTGATTAATAAGAGAATAAAGAACAAAAACTTATCAATTCACAGAATCATATAGGAGAAGGAATTAAACAACATGCCGACATGTTTTCCATCAACTATCAGTATGAATATTTTATTCTTTTTTATAACTTAAAATTCCCTGAATAAGGCATATATGAAGTACTTACCTCCAACTTCTGTCATTAAAGTAGAACATTGCTAACTAAACAGACATTTATTTATCAATCTCAACTAATAAGATCATGCTTAAGATAATGGGAAAAACCATCATAAATAACCTGTGAACAACTAAATCAATATGATTATATCTGTTTCTTATAGAGCATTTTAATTCCTCTGCAAAAGACTGGCCTCCTCTGCATTCACCAATCATCAGGGACAGGAAAAATTTGCTTAAAAACAATTTTCTCTGACAGTGGTTAAAAGAAGACTAATCAAACATCTAAGAGAAAAAAATAAAAAGCCAATCAGTTAAGAAAAGTCAGAGTCATTTGTAATTCTATTGCGTGCTAATACAGAGGTGCATGACCCTTTCTACCCTTTGTGAATGTTGCTATCGCAGAAGAGTATATCAGATGTTTACATATAAAGTGTTAAATCATTGATACATTTGTTCATATTTTTAACAAATTTTTATTGAGTATCTATGCAGAAAAGCCTAGAAAAATAAAATAATGGCGTTACAACAGATATAATGCAGACTTTTGCAAAAATTCTTTTGAGGAACCAAATGAAGTATAATGTATTTACCAATTTTCTAAAAAAAATAAAATAAATTTCAAACCCTTTTCAGTTTCAAGTAAAACTAAGTGTAGCAATGGCTACTATAGTGAGTTCTATTCTGTTTCTTCAATTTCATCTCCCTATGGAGATATTCCAGGTTACCTCTCTAGTTCCAGTGTAAACAAAGATCCTCTTGTTGTTCTTATTTTAGTTGAGTCTAGAATTTTTACCACTAGAGCAACTAAAAAATAAACATATGAATAAATAAAATAAATTTGTAGCTCACAAAAATACATTTCTATATTTCCCATATTTAACATATCCTCAAAAGTTTGTGGGTAATTATGCCAACTTCATTATTAAGGGAGGGGGGTGCCCTCTGACCCCAAAGAATTTTCACAATATGTCAGCAGATATGTGAACACTTTGTTTCCCAGCTCCTGCTCAGGCTTCCTGTTGGAAATCACCATTTCACATGTCCCTCAGCAAAATCTTTCTTATAGATATCGTTACTCTCTAAAGTTATTCTTGAGAGATCAAGAGTCTGTCTTCAGTTCACTTACAAGTCCCGCTCTTGGTTGGGTTTCCATGAGTAGTCTTCACACACGAACATTTCTTAAGTGATAGACACCTTGAGTAATTTCACCTCCTGCTGCCACCTCAGTAGAACAAAAACAAAAAATAGTTTTGCTCTCAGTACAAAATATAACTAAGAGACTAAAGTGGAAGTTACACTTGGCAGCCTCACATGAAGATGGATGAGTAAGTAAGAGATCACAATGCAAGTAGGCAGGAAAACATGATGGAGAACCATAGCAGGAAGATGAGGGAGACTTTTCAGGAATGTAGACAAGGCAAGCAGTCATTAAAAAGAGTCAGAGAGGCCTGTCAGTGACTGGGAGTGAAGGAAGGGCATTCCAAGGACCGGAAATAGCATATAAAAAATACCTGGGATGTTCAATAAACATTTTTATAACAACATGAATTTGAAAAACAGACATATTTAATGTAGCTGGGATACGTGAACAATTGAGAGACTAATGGAAAAGTAAGATTGAGGGTTTGATGATTGTATTGCAAAGGCTGTTGTATATCTTACTAAGGAATATAGGCTGTGCCTTAGGCAATGTATAACCCTCCTCAGGGGGTTTTATGTTTTGTCCATGTTTGAGTGTGTTTGGGGGCTTTTTCTTTTTGTATTTGTAGCAATATGCTATTTTTTGTATAATTGGATTCAGTATTGGGTTACACAAAGCTTATTCAGTTACAGTGCATAACTGTGGGGAAATGCTAGATTGAGGAGTTAAGAAGTGACAGCTATATGTCAGATAGTAAGCTATGAATCAAAAAGGGACTAGAAAAAGTAAGGGAAGACAGACATTACTCACCACACATACATGCACACATGTAGACACATACACATGTGCACAACAAGCACACTAGAGTCAGAATGCATTATTTATGTAAACTAGAGTGTTAGAAATATTTACATATGTAAGTATTATTTTTAGATAAAGGAATAATTTTGTTATATATGATAATATCATACTTATTTTCCAATCTTGAAAAAATTTTAGGAGAAGCCATTACATTTATTGGACATTCAACAGCAGAATTATACACAAATTCCCATATGCAACTACATTTCCTTTTACACACAAAGGTGTAAATCTAAGGAGAAATAAAAATAAAAATAAGCTCAGGAGCGGTGGCTCAGGCCTGAAATCGTAGTAACTTGGGAGGTGAATGTGGGAGGATTGCTTGAGCTCAGGAGTTTGACACCAGCCAAAAAAAGTTGACACCCTTGATCTACTAAAATTAGACACAATTATCCAGACATGGTGGCATGTGCCTGTAGTCCCAGCTACTTGGGAGGATGAAGAAGGAGGATCTCTTTAGCCAGGGATATGAGATTGCAATGAGCTGTGATGATGCCACTGCATTGTATCTGGGTGACGGATGGCAGTGAGACAGTGTCTCAAGATATAAATAAATAAGAAATTAAAAAGTCAGTTAAGTTCACATAATAGAATCATCCTGAATGGATTATGTTTGCTAATATCCAACTTACTTAGGCAGAATATGACTTAGTATTTAGTAATGATAGTTTGACATGACATGAATTACTACATATCAAAATCTACTACTGATAAACTAGCTTTTCTTAGAATTTTTATACCACATAATAAAAGAGCTATATATGCTGTACATATAATGTAATGTGGGAAGACTTCTAACCATGAGCTCTGACTCAAGCATCTGACATTCGATCCCCAGACTGGACTTCATCTTGATGTGCCTCTCTTCCAATTAGATGCTGTGCTCAATGCCTCCATCACTGAATCAATGAATAAAACAATATGTCTGCTCATCAGGATCTTACCATTAGTGCCTGGAAGCTGAGTAAGGAAGGGGCACTGATTTAAGGTGTACAGTAAACCCCACTTTCAGAATTAGGGATCCTTGCAAGTGATTTTAACATTCAATAGATTCCAAGGGTGTCCAAAGACCGTCTCATGAATCAGAATTTTTAGTGACAGATGTTCTAACTTAGTGGCAGAAAGAGCATTGCATGGTTTGGTCTTTTACCTTTTGCAAATTCAGCCAATTTCAGGCTTTCATGCACAAGAGAGTTCTGTGGTTGTGGCTCTGTCTGGAATATGTTATCATGTCAATTAGGTCACAGTAGAGTGTAGATGTACCTTGCACACCTAAAAACTGTTCTCTCTAATAATGACAGACCATCTGTCTTCCCTGGCTGTATTCTCATTTCGGTGAGTGTTGTGAGTATGCTACCAGCGGCTTGGCAAAACTGCAGCACTGGTGATGATGACAAACATCCAGAGAAGACAGATGATTCAGTGTGTCCATCTCGTTCACATTACTGGAAAATATTCAAACTCCATAACTCCTAACCTGTGGGTGCCTTGAGGCAAGAGCCATGTCTTTTTAAACTTTGCCTGATATAATATGTGTGGCATAGAGAAGACCCTTCCTTAAGGAAAGATAAAGGACCAGAAATGTTATCTACAAACATGAGCATATCACTTATTTAATAATAATACTAAAAGAATAAACTGACTTGTTTCAATGCATTAATTTAGTTTTGTTATTGTTATAACTATTTAAATGCTGCTTTACAGTACAATCTATGAAGAGAAGATATTATTTAGGTACTAGACATGATTTTCCTTTGTTATCAGAAATTATTATTTCAGGGGAAAATTTGACAAATTTTTAGATGCTCATTTATACAAATAAGGTGATTTGTATAGGTAGTTGGGCTCAACTACAGCTGGCTTCTTAGGACCTGAAATAGATTTATCTCTGCCACACGAAGTGTGCAAAACTTAAAGCATGTCTTCCCATTATGAGATTTCTGAGTCCATGTAGCAAATGTAGACTTACAGTTTTTTTTATAAGTCCCCTAAGGCATCTAGACTGAGAATGCAGAAGTCAAAAATTAGCATTCAATATATTTCCCCTGGCTCCAGGAGGTTCTCTAAACACTTGTGCTATTTTTCATCTTTTGCTGATTCTCTTCAACTCTTTTCTGCTGGTGTCATTATTGTTGTCTTAGTTCACACAGAGAATTTATGTTGGAAATGTTGTTATTGGAGAAGTTTCAAGCCAATGCAGGCTTCTGTACATGAAATATAAATAATTTGTTCTCTTTGCTTTCCTGTAAAGAAGTCATGTAACAACACAGCTGTTCAGAGGGAAAGTTGTGACTTTCAGTAATGTCCCTTTCTTGTTCATTGAATATTGTAAACGAGGACATGCTCTAACTTGATTAACCAGTCTGCTTTCTTTTTTTTTTTTTTTTCACATTCTTTAAAAGGTCTTAGTAATTGCAAACAACTGAGCACCGGTGAAATTTGTGCCTGTCATTGTCTGGTTAGAATTACTCACAGATCTTGCAAGAGTGGCGGGGAAGCATCCATTATAACCGTCCGTCAGGATGGTCATTAAGCACTTTCTGCAGTCAAGATTGCTGTGCCAGATGGTGCTTGAGGAACAATAGACAATGTACTCCAAACTGCCAAGAATTTGTTCTGTTCTGTTTTAACTTAGGGCTAGTAAAAGAATAAAATAAAGCAAACGTACTTATGAGAGAGTCAAATTCCTAGCAGTAGCTTTTTAGCCCTAGCCACTTTTATTTACATACATATAAGGACAAATCAGTCCTTGTACAGGAATACAGAATGTCTAATAACATACATCTACCTATAACGATCACTAGTTGATTTACTAAAATAAACTTCTCCTTACGATGTGATGCTCTAAGAGTTTTTTTTTTTTTTAAAGTGATTTTTCTTAAGTCAAAAAGGAGCATTCTTTTGGAGCAAATGAGCTTGACATGTATTATAATAGAAAGTGTCTTATAATCATCTCTATTTCTCGGAATAAACAGAATCTCTGTGCATGTTCAAAATAGTGAAGTGGATCTGGTGACACTAACTTCTGATTTTCAACCATCTATGGAGTCACTCAGTCCTGTCACTCTAATTCATAGCAATGACTAATTTTTCACAGGTCTCCATTTATTCTGCCTACACATGTGCATTGTCTAATCAGAATCTTCACTGGGTGGCAAACAACCACCCTGATGAGGCCTAGTCACAATTTGTCTTCAGTTTGAGCTACCTAAATTTTCCAAGTTCTATTTTTCTCTTTAAATGTCTTATGCATTGATTAAATCTTACAAAAACCTCACCTTTTTACTGAAAGGTTCTGAATCTTCATCTAATCAGATCTTTTCTCTGGGTCTAGTCTTTCTTTCCATATCTCTTTTGGAAACATACATTGAAATGGAAATAATTACTACAGAATATTAAAAACAGAAAGAAAAGATAACGAAGAGAATAAAAGTCAAATCCGTAGCCGCCTACTGGCATGTCTCCTAGGGACCTTTCCGAATTACACCTATATCTTTCCTTCAGAAACTTCAATCTCCAGCTCAAGGTCTGACAGTTAAGTTTGCAGACTCATCTTAGAAAAAGTTTTACATACTTCTTTACTGAAAATCATTATGGTCACCTTTGCAGTAATCCCTGGGGGACCACTTTTGCACACACCTTTCTCATACTAAGATTTTCAAGCAACAATTTCCTACCGGTTTCTCTGCCTAATCTGCTATGCTTCTCACCATCAACCAATGATTTTAATGAACAATTAGATTCATTTTGCAATGATTTTTGTCAGTTCTGCTCATGATGGGATGTCCGGACCTCTCTTTTTTAGTGACACTTTCCCTTCAGAAAAATTTGTAGTCCATTTATACATTCCTGTTTTCTTCATCGCTTTATCCCCTTGAACTTGGACTAACATGTCCATGATTTCACTTCTGCTCTTTGCTGATTTTAACGAGAAATTTAAGAGTGTTTGTTCATTGTTTTAATCTTAGCTCTAACACTCAGCAATGAGGAATTCCATTCAGCAAGACATTGCCACACATTGACATGAACCCAGTTGTGAGATATTGATGTACCAAGGTTATGAAACCTTAGCAAGTTGTTTGTACAGTGCTGCCAACATTACTGCATGGCGGCAAGCCTTAAGCCAACTTAATTGATGCACACTTCATGTGCATCAGATAAGTGTCATCCCCTTTCACAGTGCACACCCCCCCCAAACCCTGGTCTCAGATGCCAGTACAAAAGGAATCATGCCATCAACATTGGGCAAAAAGCTTTCCCTGGAATCCCCCCTTTAAATGAGTATATGGAAGAAAATTCTGCTAAGAACTAATGGTAGCCAGTTCCTCACCTCAAAGAAAATACAGACTGGAAACTAAAACCAGTGTACAGAAGGCAGAAAATAGCATAGGAGAGAGTCCCGTAATTTTAACACTGGTTTTAATTTCTAGAAGTATAATAAAATGCTTTCACTTCCATGCCTCAGTTAAGCTAGTTTGAATTTGGTTCTGATCTTAAATTTAAATATCCTTGTACGATACCTCAGAAGTCAAAATGATTCCTGTAAACTATACTTGGAAAAAATTCCTGCTTTTGTGGCAAACATTTTGGAAATTAGCAAAGGGGACAAGAGAATCAATATTAGGAAGCAAACACAATGAAAGACTTTAAACAGCTATTAGTTTTAATCATGTTAAATAATCACTGAGTTAAAAAGATGAAGATATAACTTAGCAAGGTCAGGTCAAAATTATCCTTTACCTATTATGGTACACAGTGTAAAATATAAGGCACAGGTAGATAAGATACACATATGAGATAGAGATTAGAAAACAAAAAAAATGTGATATACACTACATAGTCTTCAAACTATGTTCTATAAATATATCTTTTTTTCAAAGTTTGGGAAAAACATTTAAAAAACACTTTTTCTTTAAGTCAAGGCTCATTAATTAGTTGTCATTTCTTAAGTTTTGTTCTTTTCCTATATTTATAGTTTGGTTTGTGCTCAAAGTAATGCCTGAGTGTTATGTAAGTAGCGATTTGAAAAATAATTCAGAAAATCACTAGCAGAAATTTAAAAATGAAAGAAAAACTGAAGTGATTTCACAGTGAGAGTTAATGGTTATAGGCTGCAATATTATCATGATAGTATTTTCAGAGGACTCAGAAATAACACAATCCAGCACTTCCCATTTCTCTTCCTAGTGACGATTCTGAAATATATAGGGAGACTAGGAAATAGGGTTTGGGGCTTTCTTATTACCTATGTTTTTATCTCATTCATATCTTTCTGATCAATTATATTAGAGCATAGAGCTAAAGCTTAAGTAACATCTCTTCCATTCCTCAGAACAAATTTTGCTTCAGCCAAAAGAGATGGAAACAACGATATATGTCTCTTATTGAACATATTATGTACAAATATTTCTCTCATTTTATATACTACCTTTAAACTTTACTAATAGTATTCTAGGAAGCATAAACTGTATACTTTTGAGAGAGCCCAATTTAGCTAGATTTTTATTTTATTATTTATGATTAATTTTGTATTTAGGTGACTTATGTATATTTCTTTTAAAGGATGTATTAGTTCAATGTATCTGCTGCTTTTATCTTACTGTAGTAAAAAGATAAAATATGAAATTAAACTAGGAGGAATTTCGTTTACAATTTCATATCACTAAAAATGATAATCTATAAAATTTGGGGTATGATAGCATTATAATATAAAAAGTGATGCTGCTTCAGACTTATAAATGCTTCGGATTCCATTTAAAAATTTTGTCAGATAAAAAGGTTAGAATCAATGAGAGGTGTATATTTAGGATGTTTTGGAGCTCTCTGTTGGGGTTCCTCAAAGGTCTCTTTGGGGAGCAAAATTTGAGGAATAGAGAGATGGAAATGCCAAATGCTGACAGTTTACATGTGTAGCACCTGAAAACCTAGTAGTAATGTTTTTGAAGTATGTGCACAATTCTAAATTAAAATAAAAGATACATCCATCTAACAGATGAATGAATGACTATATTAGTAATCTTTAATCTACCACCCATGTGACTTCCTTGATAATTATTTTAAATGCTAAAAAAAAGAAATTTCTTTAGGCTATATGTTTTACATATACAATAATTTTGGAGATTCGGAAGAGATTAGATAGTAATGTCAGGGGCAAAGATCTCCTTATTCTTCAGGGCAGGAATTATTAATAAAAGTTTCTGGCAGTGACTAATGGTAGGGGAGAAAAAGCCAGAGGTGCTGAAAAAACTCTCAATGTCAAGTTTTCCATAAAGAAAAGATGAGCTCAAGATATTCTTTCACAGTTCTACCAATGTGGATAGACTTGCTACATGGCAAGTAATTTAAAACTGTTTGTAAAATTGATACAAGTAACTGCCTCTATAGAGTTAATAGTTTAGAGTGAGAAGACAGGAAATCTTTATAACATATCACTTCATGTTTGTTACAGAGAAAAATTAAGTGATGAAAAGGAACAAGAAATGCTAGAAATTTATGCTGGAATAAGGTCATGGAGGTAATAGGAAATCAGATTTCATAGCTAAGAGTAGTGGCTTTATTCTGCAGGGGTTATGGTAAACAACTTCTTGGAGGGTTCTAGCAAGAGAAGTGATGTGATTTTGATTTAATTTCAAAATAATTTTTACTACTTGTTGTGTTTAAAATGGAATAAAGGCAACATGGATGGAATCAGAAAAACTGGTTAGGAGTAACTGCAGTTAGTAAACTGAAAATAAAGAAAATTCAAAATGAGGCTAGCTGGAGTGGCTCACACCAACAATCCTAGCACTGTGGGAGACTGAGTAAGGCAGCTGACCTGAGGTCAAGAGTGTGAGACCAACCTGAGCAAAGTGAGACCCTGTCTGTACTAAAAATAGAAAAATTGGCCAGGCATTGTGGTGGGCACAGATAGTCCCAGATACTCAGGAAGCTGAGATTAGAGAATCGCTTGAGCCCAAAAGTTTGAGTTTGCTCTGAGTTAAGTTAAGGCAATGGCACTGTACCCACACAGACAGAGTGAGACTCTGTCACCAAATTTAAAAAAAAAAAAAAAAAAAAAAGGAAATTCAACCCTGAGCTTATGTAGTACAGCTGACAAAAAGAGAACAGAATCTGGATGTTTTGAGATAGAGATGACGGGATTTCCTGATGTATCAAATCCAGACATGAGAGGAAGAGAGACATTCATGACCCCGAGATTTTGTGCTAAAGTAACACAGTTGTAATTAACTAAGATGAAGATAACTTGCTAAGAAACAAGTGTAGGAAAAGAGTGGAAATCAGGAGTTTTATTTGGACAAGTAAGAAATGAGATACTCGTTAGATCTGAATGCAAATTTTAATTCAACAGTTGAATTTTCGAATTTGAAGTTCAAAATAAAGGCACTAGACTAGAGAGACATGTATTTGGAAGTTATTGTATAGATAGTATTTCATGTGTTAAACAAGACAAAATTCTAAGGAAGGTACAGCGCCTGCATTGGGTACTGCCGATAGAGCAAGAGGAACACTGAGAATTTAAAACTGGTTACATCAACATGGGAGGCATGGTAACCCTGCTAAGATTTCGTTAGTAGGATTCCAGAGAGAATGGGAAGAGGTCAAATGGAAATAATGACTGTAGTCAATTGTTTTCAGGAATTTTGCTGTAAAAAGTACCATAGGTGGGAAGTATGTGGAAGGATGTGTGAAGAGGGTATCTATGTAGGTACATATGTATGTATGTATGTATGTACGTATGTATGTATGTATGTATGTATCTATGTATCTATCTATATGTTAAGTTTGTTCATTTAAGATAAGAGAAATTTAACATACTTATTTTGGGGATATAAATAATTATCATAAAAATAGATAATGCTGAAGACTGAAGTAAAAGAGAATTTTTTGTGTGCAAATGTCCTTTCCTAGTCAGAAGAAGATAGTTTATACTGCCAAAGTGATGGGAATTTAGTGAGCAGAAGAAATTGTAAATACTGACATAGGAGCCACTATTTAACCAGAAAAATGAAAGAAAGAAAAATACAAATATACTATAAATCTACATGTTATTTAATAGGTAATCATTACAGACAAACATTTATTTCTTGTGTTATCATAGATGTGATTTCAGGGATATATGCAATTCATAAAACCAATTAATAACCTTCCAACTTTATTTTTTGGCTGTTGAGGATATATTTTCATATTTTTATGTATAAGCAGAGTTTTTGCACCTGATCATTACCCTCCATGTCATTCTAATGGTTATGTTTTGTTGAAAGAAAGAAAAAATTTTGAATGTGTAATTTGAATGAATAACTAAGATTACTAATCAGTTGACTTTGAAATAAGAGTATTCCAGTTTACATAGGAAATATAATTATATGAGCTCTGAGAGCAAGAAAAGAAAGTCAGAAAAAAAATCAATGAGATGAGGTACAAAGGAAAAAATTAGAGATATTCTAAGTGTGAAAAAAAACACACTATTGCTTGCTCAATGATGGAGGGATCTTTTGGAAAATGTGAGAAGGAAGAATAGATTATGCTAGTATCTTGAGATTGTAGAGGCCTAGATAAGACAGTAGACCCAGATGACTTCTTGATTTCAGTTTCATCAGACCTTAAGCAGAGGATCCAGCCATACTAAGCTTAATTTCTATCCTGCAGAAACTGAGATGATATTTAAGAACTGTCACTTCAGGTTGCTCAACTTGTGGTGTTGTGTTATAGAATAATAGAGAAGTAAGACAACATTTGGAAGTGAGATTTTAATTCTTGTGGAGAGAGCTTTATGGCAATTCTCACATAATGGTGTAGATATCTTTAAGAATAGAGAAGTGAGGACTCTCCTGAGAATTAAGAAGAAATGTAGAAGAATAAGATTAAAGTGTGGTAGTTGTTCCATACTCACTGAGTGCCAAGTACTAGTGAAGGGTTTGTCCAGGCTTACACAGAATTTGTCTTCTCCCCATTATATGCCTCTGTGTAATGCCAGATGCCTGTATCTGTGCAAAAATATTCCTTAGTCTGGCCACCTTTGATTAGAATAAGGGAAAACATTCACTCAGACTTCACCAGCATGCACTCAGGGAGACACGAAAAAATAACATTCGTTCCAATAATGGAAACATAAAAATGTAAAACTCAAAAGGTTGTTTTAGTATGTGGATTAATAACCAGGAGAAGTTGGTCTTTAAGGACATTGAAAAATAAAAATATATTTAGGAGAGTAAATATGGAACGTGAAGAAAATATTGCTTGTTTTTCTTGTGACTGTTCAAACATGTTGAAGTGCATTTCTGAAGCCTGACATAGTATTCCACAAAATATTTCATACCCTGAGGGGCTTAAGAAAGACGAATGTCATGGCTAATAATACAATGCATTTATTTGCAGGAGAAATACTTACAGAGACTGCTCAGTCCTCAGTAACACTGACAAAGAAGTAGAGGTGTTCAGATGAGGCCTCTAATATTAATTAGGCCCAATAATAGGATAGTACTTCCATCAAATAGCTGAACATGTAAGTCTCTGGAGAGCGCAGAAGGGAGAGTCCTAAAAGAAGAAAAGAGTGGCAATGCATCAGGGAAAGCTCTTACTGTGGCACTTGGTGAGGTGCTAGATCAGGCACATGAGGAGAGAGGTTGGAATTTTGTATGGTGGTGAGTGAATGATGGCAGGCTATTAGGGTAGGTAGGTTACTAACTGGCCTCTATAGTCTGTGGGAGATTCTGATATAAAGGGTTTTCCATATCTATGCTGGCAGAGACGTCAAAGGGTGTAAGTAGGTCTAGACTAGTGGGTTAGAACCCAGGTCCCCAAGTGAGATAGACTGCAGTGAATGGGAATTATGTGATGCACTATGTGAGTGTTTCAGGGAAGCTAGTTAATCTTTCTCATCTACAACTATGAAACTGTAAAAATGAAGATAATAATGAAATGTTTTTCTAAGGTTTGAGATTTTGAAGTACAAACCATTAAGTAGTGACATGCTAAAAAGCAAAACAATTATTATAGGATAAATATGCAAAAGTATATCAACTTTGTAATGCTTATAAAAAATGGAAAGCTAATATGAAGTATAATAAATGGATTTTCAATATGCAGATTTTAAATGTTATTACAACAAATATTTTGTATTCTGATAAGTCCAAATGATGAGTCATACAATAATGTTTTTGTTCAAAATATAACTATTGTAGGCCAACAGCCCCCCCAAAAGACCCGAGTCTGTCTCAACTTGTCTTGGCCTTGGTCCCCAGCATGCCCCACCCTTAGGTTAATTCTGAGAATAGGTTTCTGAAAAGGAAGTTCTTTGAGTTCCCTGACCCCGCTGGCTGCAGTTGAAACAATGGTGAAAACTCACTCAAGCAGAGTTTCCCAAGCTATTGAGTTCCCAAGCCAAGTTAGTTTTCATGTCAACTGCGATAATATGACCCCCTGTGCCAGCCTCCTGACTGTAGCCTCACACCGAGCTAACCACCATGATGTAACCCCCTGAGCTAACCTCCTAACTGAACCCCATTCCGCTTTTGTACATGCTTGCTTTGCCACATCAACACAAAAAGGGTATAAAAGGCTGCCTGCATTTCTCTTCAGGGCCGTTTGCCCTTTGGGGCAGTGGCCCACCTGTACAGATGTAATAAATGACAACCTGATTTGGGCTGTTTACCCTTTGGGGCAGCAGTCCGCCTGTACAGGTGTAATAAATCATCACCACCTGATTTGATCCTAAAGTGGGGTCCATGTATTCTTATGGGTGGTGTAAGTTACAACATTTGGAGGCCCCAGCGAGATTTGCCACCCTGAACCCCCCACCTAAGCCCACCACCCAGCCGACGACTTCAGGGGAAGGCCTCAGAGAAACATTCTTCCACCCTGGAGCCCCCGGACATGTGGAGTCTGGGCATAGGTCCCAAGAACCTTCCAATTTGGTGATTAATCAGTAATACCTGGGTGAGTTTGTGACATCTGTCTGTTCTCTAGAGATTTTGGGGAGGAACCATGTTAAGTCTTTTGCCAGCCCTATATTTCCGTCTGATGACTGCAGTTGTCTGGTGTTTGGGGAATGAGGGAGGGTCAGATTGACATTAACTCCCCCCACCCTGAAGGCCCACACAGGACACTGTAGTGGGTCACTGGTCTGGACTCATGGAGTTTGTGAGTCATCTCTGGTCTGGACTTGCGGGGGCAGGTCATCTGGTTGGTTTGTCTTGACTGGACTCATGAGGTGGGTGAGTCTTTGGTCTGTCTTTGATTTTGTTTATCTGTCTTAGGTGTGAGTCTTTGGTCTGTCTTTGGTTTTTTTTGTCTGTCTCTGACTTAAACTTGGTTTTGGACTCACCGGGTGGGTGAGTCTTTGGTCTTTTTTTGGTTTGGTTCTGTCTATCTCTGACTTAAGCCTGGTCCTGGACTCACAGGAAAAGTAAGTTCCTGGACTGTCCTTAGTTTGATTTGGTCTGTCTCAGTCCAGTCTAGTTTTTCTCTCCTTGTGACTCACAAAGTGTGAGTCTGCAGGTCTCTTCCTTGTCAGTGAGATTGTGTGAAACCTGTCAGTCTTTCTTGTGCCAGGTCCGTCTAGACTAACAGAGTGTGAGTCTATTGGTTTCTTTTCTTTGGAAGTTTCTCCATCACTTTGGCTCTGGTTTGTCATATTTTTCCTCTTTAGACTCACAGGGAAGTGAGTCTCTGGTCTTTTTTTAATCTGGCTTTGTCTGGTAGTCTTTGGTCTATCTCAGGTTTTTCCTTTTAGGACTCACAGAGAGTAGGTCTTCAGTTTGTGTAACTGGTATGTCTAAGTTATTTATAAAATTTGTGTTTGCTGTTTCCAATAGTTTGTCAAAATTCCCTTTAAAGATTGGTCAACTACAAATTTAAATGTCACCTTCTTTTTCTGGAAATTAAAGAGTTACTACTGCTGAAAACTGTGGTTGTATTGTTACAAATAGTTTTGAATAAGGTGCTGGAATTCAGCAAAAGACCAAAGTCAATTACTCATTTAGAATTAAAGAAAAAAAAAAAAAAAAAACAGTCCTCTTCACCTTTTAAAATAGCAGCAGCTTGGCGTTACTCTGGATGATATGTATTCTGCTGATCCTCTGGCAGCCTCCAGGATGGGGGCAGGCTGTGGCCCCTCTGAGAGAATGCACCTACTGGGAACCATTCCAGGGTCCCCAGAGAACCTAGAGCCCTCAGGAGACTGGCTGACAGTCACTCCTAAATTCACCTGTGAGTCCACCTCCAGAGGTAAGCTACTCTAACATCTAATTTTGGCTAGGGTCTGCAGATTTGTTATAAATCATTTAGAAAAATATGTAACTGTTTGATGAATTCAAAATTATTGTAATTTGTGTAGAGTCTTTTGGGGGAGGCCATAAACAGGAACTTCAGACAGGGACCTTGAGTTGCCAGGCTATTGGCCTGTCAGAAACTTTCAGAGAACCCCTGGGGTATTAGATCACCCACATGCCTGTTAAAAACTATATGAAAAACGTGTTCTGGTTCTGGTTTTGAGAGAATATGAAAGTGCACATTGTTCATGTCAGGCCCATGTCTGCCGTGTCATTTTATGTCATTTGTTCAGTATTTATCAAAGATTGATCTCGGCCCAAAACAGTCTTGTAATAAACTGAGAAGAAAAAAAGCAAGTGTAAAAGAGTTTAAAAAAAATTCCCTAGAACTCAGCATTCTATGCCTTGAAACACCTGAGTTCTAGTTCTTGTCAGCAATTAAAGATTTCCTCCTCTATATCATTAGTATAAATATCTGTCTGTTTCAATTCGCTGTTTTCTTGCAACCTTCTAGTTCCCTGATAAGTGTGCTTCCCAGCACCCTAACTGACGCCATTCCCTAAGAGCCTTTTCGTAATTACATGAAAAGGAGGGCCCCTGGCAGAGTGACAGGGAAGTCCCACAATAGTCCTCTGTGACAAAAGTTAAAAAGAACTAAAATAGTTGTAAAATATCTGTGCAGGTTAAGTAAAACTTATGAAGAAGTTTACATGTGATCCAGTGAACTATGTATTCCCTTTAAAATCTCTTATCTTGTAATCTTGTTTAGACAAATGTTTTAGGCTTTTGATATTTGACAAAACTTCCAAAGTCAAAACTCTAAATTTAGAGCTTGGCACCTGTAGCTCAGTGGTTACAACATTGGCCACCTGCACCAACACTGGCAGATTCAAACTCAGCCTTGGCCAACTAAAATATTAAAATGACTGAAAACATGAAGAAAACAAGGTAAACTTATTTGATTTGTTAAAAATGTATAGGAAACATTGTCAAATATAAGAGGAATTAATTTTGTATGAAGTATGGTTGCATGTAATCTGTCCTAAAGTATAAAATATTGTTCTATCTTAATGTATATTCTCAGTAATTCATTTAGAAAGAAAAAGAAATATTAAGAGAACCTGAATTCCTAATGTCTTTAGAAATTGAATTCCTTTGGACTAACAACAGACTTTTAGAACTTTTGTTGGAAAAATAAAACATGTTTATGAGTATTGCTCACCGAGCTTCAAACAGAACTGATATCTAATACATGGAACTAGATTGATTTGCTATAGTTTTTGTTTAAAATATTGCTGATTCTTTCTGTCTTCTGTTTTCCAGATTTGTAGCTTTTCAAGCAATGTATACACTTATGAGCAGAATTTGGAAGATATTTTTCTCTCTCTTTGATTTCTCCAAAATTTGAAATCCATTTGTAAAAAGTCTTAATTTCTAATAATGCAGTTATTTGTATAAGTTCAACAAGAATCTTTTTTGTTCTATAGGACATGAAGAAGGCACTGGTTATTTTACCAAGGCTTTGGCTGGAATAGCATTTCCAAAAGTATCCAGACTGCATTAAGGAATTAAGGATGACTTTATAAGGCAAATGAAACAAAAAGACCCTTTAGAAAACTGGCCAGATATCCAACAGTAACATTTCCTGATCTGTGGTAAGTAATGAAGGTCAATTGCTGACGGGTCCGGGAATTAAAATGTGTTTGACCCAATGCTTATAGGTATCTAAGGGCAAAGATGAAACCTGGGCTCGTGAAAGGCTTTCAAGAAAGTCCAGCCTTAGATTCCAGCCTAAAAAGTTCCAGCAAAGCCAATTTTAAAGGAAAGATCCCAGATGGCTAATAATTAATTATTGTTACTGCACTGTATGCAAATGATCAAACCCAGTACATTGAAAGTACGGTTTATTATGGCAACTAAGTTAGTTCTACTATATTTTGTTTTTAATAAAGAAATTAGACAGAGAAAAATGGTTCAAAGAGAAAAAAGGCTGTGACCCACCTGTATTAAATCCCAGCCTTGTCTGTAATGTTGACTCATAAAATGAAACATAACTGTTTTATTAAACTAATCTGTTAAATAGGACTAAGAGAGTGGTCAAAGAATTTACAAAAATCACCTGTTAGCTACACTGAGAAAATTTATGCAGTTTTAAATGAATCTACTGAATCTAAATATTGCCCAGAGAAATTATCCCATGGTTTGATTTGCTGTTTTAATTTAAGTTTGGCAGGCCTTCATAGCAGAAAAAAAAAAAAACCAAATAATAACTAAAACTTTGAGTAAAAGACTGAACTTAATAGACAAAACCCTAGAAAGAGTAACAAGGAAAAATCTCTACTGGGATATTTAACTGTGTTCTGTTTAGTCCTTTGTATTTGTACATCCTTTCTCTCTGGAGAATCAAGAAGACCAAACTGGCCCCCTGAAACCAAGGTAGAAAAGACTTTCCAACATCATTTTGACCACACATACAGCAGTGAAAGTGAACAGAATCCTCACCTGGAGTCATCACAGCTAGCTGACTAAAACTTCACTGCCCCTTAAGAAGTAAAAGGTAACTTTTAAGACTGTCAATATGCCCTGCTCCAGCCACATACTGAAAGCTGGCTGGTCAATGCATAGCTGAAACCTGAGGAACTCCTCAAGGGACTTGTCTTAATTGAACTTTTGGACTTTGGGAAAAGAGGGAAATGTCACAGGAAAAAGTAAAAACTCATATGTATATTAGTCCACCACCACAGTACTATTAAGGTCTAAGTAGAAAACCCAAGAACAATTACAGTCATTAAGGCCTCAGTGCTAAAATATCAGCACTGGTAGAAATAAGCTGATATCAAGACCCCAAATTAAGGCAAGGTATGATCAATCTGGGGATCCCACTATAGTTTTAGTGAAAGAAGGAGCCTGATCAACTCCTTAGACATTGAATTGCCAACAGGTCTGTTAAAAAGTGTGTGAGAGTGTATGAGTGTAGTGTGACTGAGTCTGAACTCTGAGGTGGAGTTAGACCTCCTTTCACAGAGCCTAGGGAAGTGTTGGTTTGCCTCCTATGGCTAAGTAGCAGCTCAAGTAAGATGTCAAGGCTGCCCTGGTTAAAAAATGGATTAGAATTATATGCATGTAAATGCTTAGAAAATAACGGAAACAAATAATAATAGGCAGAATTTTTCCCTCCCCCATTCACAGGGTGAAAGAAATGTGTGAGTAGGCCTTCTTCCCTGCTCCAACTTTGTCCCCTAGCTATTCTGAGAGCACTGGAAGTTCTAGGTTTTCCACCTCCTTTAGTTTTCTGTCTGTCTTTAGTAGCAGCCACATGGCCATGTGGGACTTAGGGATAGTGAAAAGACATTAGGAAGGATGTTGCTATAATTTTACTACTGGAATTTCTTCAGTGAGTGTTTGGTCTCAAGAATTTAAGAATTAAGCCTGCGGGCCACGGATCGGTGATAAAATGGCATTTTGTTGAACTAAAATACAAGCAGAGGGAGTGGAGAGTGCCAGAGCTATTAGTAGAGAGGCCGTGCCTTACAAATTGTTATGGTTCAGGCAATCCAGTGAGCTCTGGATGGCCCTTGAAAATCTGAGGGAGAGAGTACAAATCTTGTACTAGATGGAGCTATATGTATATCAAAAGTAAATAGCCTCTGAAAGGGAGGAGGAGGCCGAGGTCAAAGATTTCCTATTTTAGGGGTAAATAATTGGCCCTGAGAGATATTCTGGCCAGGACGTGATAGATAGAAAAATACCTTTACAAACTGAAGGGGTGTTCTAGCAAATTAATGAATGTAGCCCCTCACCTTGGGCGCGGTTATTAAGTCTTTGCTGCAGTTTTTGTCTGAAAAGGAGATTAGGATATGTGCTCCTTAATAAGGCAAAGCTATCCAAAATGTTTGAAACTGCTCTGTTCTTAACCTTGATAAGACTCAGAGTTTGTACCTGGAAATAAGAGTCTGATGTCTGAGCTCACCCGAGCCTGAAAAATGAAGATTCCCTGTCCAGCCCGGAATGGGAAAATTAATGGTGTTGAATACCCACTATCAGCCCCTCTCCAAGTATGCAGATGAATCAAAGATTTGATTCCAAAAAGACAAGTGGGGAATATTGTAGGCCAATAGCCCCCTAAAATAAGACCTGAGTCTGTCTCAGCCTGTCTCAGCCTTGGTGCCCAGCATGCCCCCCCCCTTATGTTAATTTCAAGAACAGGTTTATGACAAGGAAGTTCTCTGAGTGCCCTCACCCCACTGGCTGTGGTTGAAACGATGGTGAAAACTCACTCAAGCAGAGTTTCCCAAGCTATTGAGTCTCCCAAGCCAAGTTAGTTTTTGTGCCAACTGCCACAATGCAACCCCCTGTGCCAGGCCCTTGACTATAGCCCCACCCTGAGCTAACCGCCATGATGTAACCCCCTGAGCTACCACCTGACTATAATCCCACCCTATACCAGCCTCATCCTGCTTTTGTTCATGCTTGCTTTGCCACATCAGCACAAAAAGGGTATTTCTCTTCAGGACTGTTTGCCCTTTGGGGCAATGGCCCGCCTGTGCAGATATAATAAATGACAGCCTGATTTGGGCCATTTACCATCTGGGGCAGCGGTCCACCTGTGCAGGTGTAATAAATCATCACCACCTGATTTGAGCCTAAAGTAGGGTCCATGTGTTCTTATGGGTGGTATATGTTACAACAATAACTTTATTCTTCTCAAATTTATTGACTATAAATGCAGGATGACCATAAAGTTCGTGTACAGTCTATTTCAAATTGCACATGAACTTTATGGCCACCCTGTATATACAGGATGTTTTAGCTAAAGGTTAATTGTAAAGAAAATTGATGTTTACTACCATAATTATTTCTTTCTACACTTTAATTTTAAAGAAATGATTAAGAAATACTATCCATATTTAAGGTGGCCATTGCTTCATCACTCAAACAAGGACAATTAAGAAATAAAGAATATGCTAAAAACTATTAGCCAGTACTAACTGACCTATTCAAAAATAAAATGGGAATATTTAGGCAAATAACTGTTTTCTACAGAATCCTGAATCTTTATTTATAATTATTTGACAATAGTGACAATAAGTAAAATGAGTATTTTTATGAATTGGGGCTTTCCTATTATTTTTACTCCCCACTGCATTCCCTAGCACTCTTCACTTTCTTTGAAAATTATAAGCTGTGATTGTCATCATGCTTACTAGAGAGAAAATCCTTCCTTGAGTTTCTAAAGTAAATGGAAGGCAGACAAGGCGAGGAAATGATTCTGTGACAAAAGCAACATAAGTAGTTCTTATTTTCTTTCTGTTTTTGATTCCAGTTTATCTGCATCTTCAAGACAAGCAGCTCCTGACTCCAACAGGTGTTTGCTGGACCTGGAGAGTGTGAGCGAGACCTCGGAATTTGCTGGAACCTACTGAGGATAACAAGGGCAGACAGTTTTCTCCTTTCCAGTGTAAATAAAAATGTACACTCACTCAGAGAAAATTTTCTTAGCACTCCTGATCTCTTAGCATACAAGATAGCTAAGATAACTACCTCCTCCCTGGAAAAATAGTGGGGTGATCATATAAAGAATAGATAGGGGGTATGTTTCCCTGAACCTGGATAGGCACTGGCAACACACCTTCTGGAACAAAGTCAGCTATCTGCTGTTACAGTTACCACTAAATGTAATGTAAGTCACCTAACATCAGGACTCAATTTCCAAAGAGCAAGCTCACTAAAATAAAACACTTTAACCAAACAATCACTGAAAGAGTTTCTTAGAAGATAAAACTTAACATGTACCACAAAACTAAGCATGCAAATGCTGAGCTATCAGATTTTCTTTGTACACATAGGCACCACTGGTCATTGAGGGTCTTTCCCATTAAACAGGGTTGACTAGAATATATTTATCTGTATGCACCAAACTACCAAAGTGAAGGAGGATAGAGAGAGCTGAGTTACACATGCCCAGTTGTTTCTAATATTCAGTGATAAGGTAACTGGTTCCACCTGTATAATTAAAGAATAATGAGTAGAACAAAGGTTTTGGAGAGTTTAGGAAAAAATTCATCCTAGGAATGTGAAAGACATGTTATCCTAGCATCCACTACACCCCAACCCTAATATGGGCAGTTCACACATTCTTAAAATAATTAAAAATATTTAATAATAAAATTACAGTAAGATTCCCTTGAAGGAGAGATACTTATTTTGAATAATTGGTACACTGTAACAATTTTAATGTTATAGCAGTTTTTTGCAGTATAATATATTCAAATATAACAGTTTAAAATTATATCCATACACTATCCCAGTTTCCCTCCTGGATATCTTATCCTTCTAGCCCCATTCAAGACAGTTTTCTGATTTCTGAGGGGGGAAATAACCAGGGAGACTTAACTTGGCTTTCTAGAACAAGAGTAATGAGCTATTGGCAGGAAATAGGGCCCTGAGCATATCTTCTTTACTCAGACGAGATGCTCAGGGGCAAATCTTTCCAGAGGATTTCTCCATTAACACAAAGTTAAACAATTGAAAGCCAGAGCTCAGTTCTAAGTCAAGCCATCTCACAGAAGAAGATATTGACATCGGTTATAGCTCCAGCACAGTCATACTGATTAAGAACGTTGACATTCCAAAATTCTTTCACTAGGGCAAAGTAAGAGGTAAAATAAGGAACTATTTGTAACATCGGCATTGCCTTTTTATTTATTACACCCAATAAAGAGTTTTTGATATTTTTTTCGTTTTATAGCACCCTGAGAAAAAAATACACCATTAGCCATGAAGGTGAGACAAATGAAATAGACCTTCTGTAATTAAATTAGACCACTTAAAACATCAAAAAAACTATTCAATATTTTTATTAAGACTGGGATCTGTACAATATAAATTTAAGATTGAGAAGATCTTGGTTCAAATCCAAATTTTCCCATTAAGATATACTATTGTGAGTGGCCTTTTCCTCTGCCTCTTGTCTTATTGTGTAAACGTTCCTCAGCTCTTGTCAGCCTCCGGCCGTCCTTTTGGAGACCGAACACCAGGCCTTCCATTAAGTTGCAGAGTTCTGATGGAAAGATATTTGAAGTTGATGTGGAAATTGCCAAACAGTCTGTGACTATCAAGACGATGTTGGAAGATTTGGGAATGGATGATGAAGGAGATGATGACCCAGTTTCTCTACCAAATGTTAATGCAGCAATATTAAAAAAGGTCATTCAGTGATGCACCCACCACAAGGGTGACCCTCCTCCTCCTGAGGATGATGAGAACAAAGAAAAGTGAACAGACAATATCTCTGTTTGGGACCAAGAATTCCTGAAAGTTGACCAAGGAACACTTTTTGAACTTATTCTGGCTGCAAACTACTTAGATAT